>JAESUZ010000255.1:0-36888 GCA_017311185.1 Proteles cristata cristata | reverse complement strand
TGTATCACTTTGTTTGATTTGTGAATATTGAACCACTTTTACAACCCAGGAATAAAACTCACTTGATCATATAAAGGTGTTTTTTTTTTTAATGTGTTGTTGGCTTTCATTTGCTAGAATTTTCTTGAGAATTTTTGCATATATGTTCATCAGGGATATTCCGTAAAGTTGTCCTTTTATGTGGTGTTTTTATCTGGTTTTCATATTATGGTAATATTGGCTTCATAGAATGAATTTAGAAGTTGTCTTTCCTTTTCAATTTTTTTGGAATAGGTTGAGACAAATAGGTACTAACTCTTCTTTCAAAGTTTGGTAGAATTCTACTTTGAAGCCATCTGGTCCTGACTTGTTTGTTGGGAGTTGTTTGATTCCTGATTCAATTTATTTGCTGGTTATCAGTCTGTTGAAGTTTTCTGTTTCTTCCTTTTTTAGTTTAGGTAGTTTTCTAGGAATTTATCCATTTCTTCCAGGTTGTCCAATTTCTTGGAATATTTTCATAATATTTTCTTATAACTGTGTTTTTGTGGTGTTGGTTGTTACTTCTATTCTCATTTGTGATTTTATTTAATTGAGTCCTTTCTCTTTTCTTTGTGATAAGTCAATCTAGATGTTAATCAATTTTACTGATTTTTTTTTTCAAATAACCAGCTCCTGGTTTCATCGATGATCTATTCTTTTTTTTTTTAAATGTTTTTTATTTATTTATTTCTAGGAGAGAGAGAAAGAGAGATAGCGTGAGCAGGGGAGGGTCAGAGAGAGAGGGAGTCACAGACTGAAACAGGCTCCAGGCTCTGAGCTGGCAGCCAGCACAGACCCGACGCGGGGCTCTAACCCACGAACCGCGAAATCATGACCTAAGCGAAAGTCGGACGCTCAACCGACTAAGCCACCCAGGCGCCCCAATCATCGATGATCTATTCTTGATTGAGTTTCTATGTCATTTATTTCTGTTTAATATTTCCTTCCTCACACTGGCTTCAAGCTTTGTTTGTGGTTATGTTTCTAGGTAAGGTTAGGTTCTTTATTTGAGATTTTTCTTGTTTCTTAAGGTACACTGGTAATGCTATATACTTCCCTCTTAGGACAGTTTTTGCTACATCCCCAAAATTTCAGACGATTGTGTTTGCATTTTCATTTGTTTCCATGTATTTTTTTACCTCTTTTTTTTATTTCCTGGTTGAGCATTCATTGTTTACTAGCATGTTGTATAATCAACGTATATTTATGGTGTTCCCATTTTTTCTCCTTAGATTGACTACTAATTTCATAGCATTGTGGTTAGAAAAGGTGCATGGTATGACTTCAATCTGTTCATATTTGTTGAGGTATGTTTTGAGGCCTAATATGTGATCTATTAACGTCAATGTTCCATGTCCACTTGAAAATGAGAAGCCCTTAGCTAACATCATCCTCAATGGGGGAAAACTGAGAGCTTTCCCCCTGAGATCAGGAACACGAAAGGGATGCCCACTCTCACCACTGTTGTTTATCATATGCGGGAGGTCCTAGCATCAGCCATCAGACAACAAAAGGAAATCAAAAGCATCAGAATTGGCAAGGAGGAAGTCAAACTTTCACTCTTCACAGATGACATGATTCTCTACATAGAAAACCCGACAGACTGCACCAGAAGCCTACTAGAGCTGATCCAAGAATTCAGCCAAGTTGCAGGGTACAAAATCAACGTACAGAAATCGGTTGCATTCTTATACACCAATAAACATTTTACTCTTATTTGCAGATGACATGATGTTCTATATAGAAAATCCAAAAGATATCACCCAAAACCTGCTAAAACCGATACATGGTTCAGTTAAGTCACAGGATATAAGTTGCAGGGTATAAAATCAACATACAGAACTCGGTTGCATTTTTATACACCAATAATGAAGCAACAGAAAGAGAAGTCAGGAAACAGATCACATTCAGAATTGCACACACACACACACAAATAAAACATAAAACACCTAGGAATAATTCTAAAATATATAATAAACCTAAGATATAAAAGAACTGTATGATGATAACTATAGAAAACTGATGAAGGAAATTGAAGAAGACACAAAGAAATGGAAAAACATTCCATGATCATTGTTTGGAAGAATAAATAGTTAAAATGTCAATACTACCCAAAGCAATCTGCACATTCAACACAATTCCAATCAAAATTGCAGCAGCATTCTTCTCAAAACTAGAACTATTCTATTGTATGGAACCACAAAAGACCCTGGCTAGCCAAAGTAATATTGAAGAAGAAAACCAAAATGGTAGGTATCACCATCCCAGACTTTGGCCTCTACTACAAAGCTGTCATCATCAACACAGTATGGTATTAGCACAAAAACAGACACATAAACCAATGGAATAGAATTGAGAACTGAGAACTGGACCAAAAGTGTACAGCCAACTAATCTTTGACAAAGCAGGAAAGAATATCCAATGGAAAAATGACAGCCTCTTTAACAGATGGTGCTGGGAGAAGTGAACAGCAACATGCAAAAGAATGCAACTAGAACATTTTCTTACACCATACACAAAAATAAACTCAAAATGGGTAAAGGACCTGAACGTGAGACAGGAAACCATCAAATCCTACAGGAGAAATCAGGAAACAACCTCCTTGACCTCAACCACAGCAATTTCTTACTTGACACATCCCCAAAGGCAAGAGAATCAAGAGCAAAAATGAAATCTTGGGACCTCATCAAGATGAAAAGCTTCTGCACGGCAAAGGAGACAATCCATAAAACTAATAGGCAACCGATGGAATGGGAAAAGATAGTTGCAAATGACATATCAGATAAAGGGCTAATATACAAAATCTGTAAGGAACTCATCAAACTCCACACCCAAAAAAAAAAAAACAATCCAGTGAAGAAATGGGCAGAAGATATGAACAGACACTTCTCCAAAGAGGACATCCAGAGGGCCAACAGACACATGAAACGATGCTCAGCATCCCTCCTCATCAGGGAAATACAAATCAAAACCACACTAAGATACCACCTCAGGCCAGTCAGAGTGGCTAAAATGAGCAAATCAGAGGACTCTAGATGCTGGAGAGGATTTGGAGAAATGGGCACCCTCCTATACTGTTGGTGGGAATGCGAACTGGTGCAGCCACTCTGAAAAGTGTGGAGGTTCCTCAAAAAATTAACACTAGAAATCCCCTATGTCCCAGCAATAGCACTGTTAGGAATTTACCCAAGGGATACAGGAGTGCTGATGCATAGGGGCACATGGATCACAATGTTCATAGCAGCACTCTCAACAGTAGCCAAAACATGGAAAGAGCCTAAGTGTCCATCAACGGCAAATGGATCAAGAAGATGTGGTTTATCTATACGATGTAATACTACATGGCAATGAGAAAAAATGAAATCTGGCCATGTGTAGCAACATGGATGGACCTTGAGGGTGTTATTCTGAGCGAAATAAATCAGGCAGAGAAGGATAAATACCATATGTTTGCACATATAAGAGGATTAGGAGGAACTTAACAAAAGACCATGGGGGAGAAGAAGTGGGGAAATAGTGGGGGAGAGGGAGAGAGGCATACCATGAGAGACTCTTGAATGCTGAGAATAAACTGAGTAATGATGGGTATGGGGAGGAGTGGAAAGGAGGTGATGGGTATTGAGGGGGGCACTTGTGAGAATGAGCACTAAGTGTTATATGAAAACCAACTTGACAATAAACTACTTGGAAAAAAAGAAGGGGGGAAATAGTGGGCGAGAGGGAGGGAGGCAAACCACGAGAGACTGTTGAATGCTGAGAACAAACTGAGGACTGATGGGTGTGGGGGGGGAGGGGAAGGGAGGTGATGGGCATGGACGAGGGCATTGTGGGGATGAGCACTGGGTGTTACATGGAAACCAACTTGACAATAAACTACTAAAAAAAAAGAGATGGAACGAAAAAGAAAATAATACATATTCTGCTGTTTCAGGATGTAATGTTCTGTATATATCTGTTAAGTCCGTCTGGTCCTGTGTGTCACTCAAACCTTTGTTTCCTTGTTGATTTTCTGTTTAGATGATCTGTCGATTGATGTAAGCGGGATGTTAAAATCCCTACTGTTGTTGTATTATCAATTTAGCTCCATTTTGTTGGTTTTTAATTGTTTTATATATTTGGGTACTCACATGATGCATGCATAAATGTCTACAAACGTTCTATCTTCTACTTGAGTTGGACCCTTTATTATTTTATATTGTCCTTCTTTATCTCTCATTAACATTTTTAAAAAGCTAGTTTGTCTAATATAAGTGTGGTTATCCTGGCTTCTTTTTGATACCATTTGCATAAAAATATTCCTCTATTCACTCATTTTCAATATTCCAGTGTCTTTAAGTTGAAAATTAGTATCTTCTGGCAGTGTTTGGATTGGTCTTCTTTTTTATCCATTCCCATACCCTATGACTTTTGATTGGAGCATTTCGTCCATTTACATTCAAAATAGTTATTGATAGATAAGTATTTATTGCCTTTTTATTACTTATTCTGTTATTGTTTCTGGAGATTTTCTTTGATTCTTATCTTTCTCTCCTTCTTGTTTTGTTGATTTTTTATTAGTTATATATTTGGATTACTTTATCTTTATTCTTTGCATGTTTATTAGTAGTGCTTTATGTATGGTGAACATTGGGTTTGTATGTGTCTTCTTTGGGGAATAACAGTCTCTATTCATTTGATGGTCATTAAATTTTGAAATCATTCTTTTCTCATCTCTCCTCTATGTTTTAGGTATATATTATTATATTTTATATACATTTATGTGTGAGTTTCTTGACAGACTTTTATAGATATATTCATTTTTACTGATTTTGTGTTTACTACTTTCATACTGTCACTTTTGGCCTCTGCTTTCCACTAAATATGCCCTCTTTAATAATCCTTTCAGGGCTCGGGGCGCCTGGGTGGCTTAGTCGGTTAAGTGACCGACTTTCGCTTAGGTCATGATCTCGCGGTTCGTGGGTTCAAGTCCTGCATCGGGCTCTGTGCTGACTGACAGCTCAGAGCCTGGAGCCTGTTTCAGTCTGTGACTCCCTCTCTCTCTGACCCTCCCCTGCTCACGTTGTCTCTCTCTGTCTCCTAAAAATATATAAAACATTAAAAAAATTAAAAAAAAAAACAAATAATAATCCTTTCAGGGCCAGTTTTAATGTCATGAACTCCTTTAGTTTTGATTTGTCTGGGAAACTCTTTCTCTTTCTATTCTGAATTTTAGCCTTCCTGGAGAGAATATCTTGGTTGCAGAGTTTTTCCCATTCAGCACTTTGAATATATAATGCCACTCCCTTTCTGGACTGCCAAGTTTATATTGAGAAATCTCCAGCTAGCCTTATGGGTTGTCCCGTGTAAGTTAAGAACTTCTTTTGTCTTGCTGCTTTTAATATTTTTTCTTTATCACTGTATTTTTGCAAATTTAATTAAAATATGTCTTGGTATTGGCCTGCTTTTGTTGATTTTGATGGGAGTTTTCTGTGCCTCCTGGATCTGGATATCTGTTTCCTTTCCCAGATTAGGGAAGTTTTCAGCTATTATTTATTCAAATAAATATTCTGCCCACTTTTACCCCTATTCTTTTTCTCAGACTTCTATAATATGAATGCTATTATGTTTGATAGAGTTCCTTACGTTTATTATCTTTTTTCCATAATACTTATTTTTCTCTTTTGCTCAACTTCATTGCTATCCATTACTTTGTCTTTTAGGTCATTAAATTGTTTCTCTGCTTCTTCCAATCTGCTGATCTCACTGATGTCTTCTATTCTTTTCTCAATCCCAGTGAGTTTCCTTATTATTGTTGCTTTAAAATTTCCATCTGCCACGTTAATTATATCTTTTTCACTTAGGTCTCTGGTTGTGGCCTTATCTTGTTCTTTCATTTGGGATGAAATCTTCTCTCTTGACATTGTCATTGTCTCTGCCTTCTTCATGTCAGAGAAAGGCATTATATGCCCTGCTTCTGAAATTAATGGCCTTTTGAAGAAGTTACATAGCGATGGTCGGCAAGATGGCGGAGAAGTAAGGAGCTCCATAATTGCACGCGTGCCCATACATCACACATAAAAGATCTGAAGCCATTGGAAACCTTACAAAACCTGAGAGACTGGGAGAAAAAGGACGCAGAATCCACTGAGGGAGCCTTCTAACGTAAGTGCGAACCGGGGAAGATAAAATCGGGCCGGGATCGGAGACTCAAGGGTGGGAGGAGATCCCCCTCTACCCTCTACAAGGAGTGAGAGGGGAAGAGCAGAGAGACCAAAACAGAAAAAACTCCGTTCGGGGGGGAAAAAACTTCCGCTCTGGGCAGAGAAAGACCGTACTTGCCAAATACCTGCACACCAGGTCCCCTCGCACCAACTGGTCCCGGGAGGCTGAGAAACAAACTGCTTCTTTGTGCGGACTCCTGGATGGCTGGGCTTCAGAGCAGGGGCGAGCCTGCTGCCATTGTGGCTCCCAGGCGGCTGGGGCCCCTGAAAGAGCCATGCGGACACTGGGCGTCCACGCACCTGGCTGGTTGGAACTCGAGAGGGAAGGCAAAGAACTAAAAACTGGGAAATTACCCTGTGAGTTCGTGTTTCGGGTGACGAGCCATAGAGGGACCCAGTTTTCCTCACTCCAGCAGGCTCGGGCTCAGAGCACCCGGCAGGCAAGCCCCCGCCCATGCTCGCCAGCCCGACCTAGAGAAGGAAGCAGCGATTCTGACTCCACCCCCGGAGCTCGGCAGGAGGCTTGGAATTGCCCGAGGGGATTGCCGGGGAAGCTGTGTCTAAGGCAATTTCAGCGGGGCGTAGGGACTGGGATTTGAAGATTGGAACTGGTCTGGGTTGAATGGTGTAACCAACTTCAGCTGCGCCCCCGGTACGGGGAGTTTACACGCCCAAAAAAGCGAGGTGCAGCACAGGGTTCAAGAAGGGACTGGAGCACCATCACTCTCCTCCCCACAACCGCCAAGGCAGAGCTCCCGCCTGAGGCATTGGATCACGCCACGCCCATCCCTGCCTGAGAGCTGCCCTCCTACCTTTTTCTTTTCCTCTTTTTTTTCAATTTCTTTCTTTCTTTTTTTTCTTCTTCTTTCTCTTTTCTCTCTTTTTTCCCCAGAACACTGCCCTGATTAACTCTGGTCGCCAGCTTGCTTAAACAATCACAACGAGTCCATTCTGTAAATGTAAATTCTACACCTACCGACATTTTCATCTCTTTCTCTCAGGAGTAATTAGACTATATAGTTTCTCTGGATAATTCCAGCATCCTTCTCTCACCTATCCAACCATATTCTACCCTTTACCTCTTTGAAAAAAGCTTCGTATCCCTTCTGCCTGTCCATTCTATTTCCAATTTTCCCTCATCCCGCTCTGCCTTCTCTCTCTTTCTCTATGCTTTTCAACCAGCAATGCATACACACGGCTATTTAACTGTAGCTGGGAAATACAGGTATATGCTTTAAACCGTTCTTTGTCCATCGGTTTTCTTCTTTCTTCCTTTTCTTTCCCCCTTTTGACCCTTTTATGTATTTTATACTCCCTATTATTCGCCCTCCCTCCTCCGTCTTTTCTCTTAACTTTTTCGTTTTCCCTCTCGCTTTGCATGTTAGTTGAATTAACCTGTGCGTTTGTGTGCTCCTGCTCCCTGTGTGTTTGTCTGTCTGTTTTCTTCTCCAGGGCTACCTCAAGAAACAAGCTAGAGTACACAAGGTGGAGAGTCCCAAATATCACTACGAGTAGGAAAATAAAATAACCAAGGTTCCCACAAGGGATACCATTAAAAAAACACTCTCTGAAAGGATAGGCCCTGGAAAGTCAAAGAGTCTTCTCGGATAGAGCAGCGCTCATAGAAACAGAGAGCATAACATGTCTTTAAAACCAACAAGAGCCGGAAAGCTAACTAAAATGACGAAACGAAAGAGCTCTCCTCCAAAGAAACTCCAAGAAGAAATGACAGCTAATGAACTGCTCAAAACAGATATCAGCAGCATAAGTGAACAAGATTTTAGAATAAAAATGGTAAAATTAATAGCTGTGCTTGAAAAAAACATCGGGGACATCAAAGAAACTAAGGCTACAGACAGAATGGAAAATAAAAATAGGCATGAAGAATTTAAAAATGCGATAAAAGAGATACATAATAAATTACAGACCTCCAATGCACGGATTGAAGAGGAAGAAAGGAGAATAAGTGGTTTAGAAGACACCGTTATAGAAAAACAAGACGCTGACAAAAAAAGAGACAAAGTGATCCAGGAACAGGAAAGAAGAATTTGAAAGCTCAGCGATATGGTCAAACGCAACAATATCCATATCATAGGAATCCCAGAAGAGGAAAAGAGAGGGAAAGGTGCTGAAGGAGTCCTGGAACAAATTATACCAGAGAAGTTCCCCGACCTGGGGAAGGAAGTAATTGTAGAAATACAAGAGGCTCTGAGGACTCCCGTCAGACATAACTTGAATCGATCTTCTGCACGACATATCATAGTAAAAATGGCAAAATACAAGGACAAAGAGAGAATTTTGAAAGCAGCTAGGGAGAAAAAGGCCCTAACATACAAAGGGAAACCTATCAGAGTGGTGACAGACCTATCTACTGAAACGTGGCAGGCCAGAAAGGAATGGCAAGAAATATTCAATGTGATGAACAGTAAAAAGATGTAGCCAAGAATCCTCTATCCAGCAAGCCTGTCATTCAAAATAGAGGGAGAGATAAAAACCTTTCCAAATAAACAGAAATTGAAAGAATTTATCACCACTAAGCCAGGCCTACAAGAAATCCTGAGGGGGACGCTCTGAAGGAAAGGTTGCAAGGAACAAAGATACCAGAGACACCACCACAAACATGAACCCTACAAAAGATACAAAGACTCTAAACCCACAGAATTCAATAATAACCCTGAATGTAAATGGGCTGGATGCTCCAATCAAAATACATAGGGTAGCAGAATGGATTAAAAAACAAAATCCATCTATATGCTGTCTACAGGAAACTCATTTTAGACTGGAAGATCCCTTCAGATGAAAAGAAAGGGGATGGAGAAATATATATCATGCTACAGGAAATCAAAAGAAAGCCGGGGTAGCTATAGTTATATCAGACAAACTGGAGTTTAAATTAAAGACCATAACAAGAGATGAAGAAGGACACTACATAATAATTATAGGGTCCATCCATCAGGAAGAACTAACAATCATAAATGTCTACCCACCGAATATGGGAGTACCTAAATATCTAAAACAATTAATCACAAACAAAAACAAGCTTATAGATAAGAATGTGCTAATAGCAGGGGACTTTAATACTCCACTTACAGCAATGGATAGGTCAACAAGACAAAAAATCACTAAAGAAATGATGGACCTGAAAGACACATTGGACCAGATGGATCTGACGGATATATTTAGAACTTTACATCCTGAGGCCATGGAATTTACTTTCTTCTCAAGTGCGCAAGACACAGTCCCCAAGATAGATCACATACTGGGACATAAAGCAGCCTTCAATAAATATAAAAGAATAGAGATCATACCATGCACACTGTCAGATCATAATGCTTTGAAACTTAAAATCAATTACAGGAAGAAGTCTGGAAAACCTCCAAAAACATGGAGGTTAAAGAACACCCTTCTAAAGAATGAATGGGCCAGTCAGGCAATTAGAGATGAAATTTAAAAATATATGGAAACAAATGAAAATGAAAACACAACAATTCAAAATCTATGGGATGCAGCAAAGGCAGTCCTCAGGGGAAAGCACATTGCTCTCCAGGCCTATTTCACGAGATTAGAAAAAGCGCAAGTCCAAAATCTAACAGCTCACCTAAAGGAACTAGAGGCAGAGCAACAAGAATGCCCTAAACCCAATAGAAGAAGAGAAATAGTAAAAATTAGAGCAGAAATAAACAACAGAGAGACCAAAGAAACAATTGAACAGATCCATGAAATCAAGAGTTGGTTTTTTGAAAAAGTAAACAAAATTGACAAACCTCTAGCCAGACTTATCCAAAAGAAAAGAGAGAGCACCCAAATAGACAAAATTATGAATGAAAATGGACTTATTACAACCAACCCGTCAGAAATACAGGCAATTATCAGGGAATACTATGAAAAATTATATGCCAACAAATAGGACAACTTAGAAGAAATGGACAAATTCCTAAACACACACTCACTACCAAAATTCACACGGGAAGTAATAGAAAACCTGAACTGACCCACAACGAGTGAAGAAATTTAATCAGTGATCAAAAATCTCCCAACAAATAAGGGCCTTGGACCTGATGGCTTCCCTGGTGAATTCTACCAGACATTTAAAACAGAATTAATCCCAATTCTTCTAAAGCTATTCCAAAGAATAGAAAGCAAAACAAAAACAAAAACAAAAACAAAAACAAAAACAAAAACTCCCGGACTCATTCTATGAACCCAGCATCACTCTCATTCCCAAGCCAGACAGAGATCCAGAAAAAAAAGAGAACTACAGGCCAATATCCTTGATGAATACGGATGCAAAAATTCTCAACAAGATCCTTGCTAATCGAATCCAGCAGCATATAAAAAGAGGCATCCACCAAGATCAAGTGGGATTCATTCCTGGGTTACAGGGCTGGTTCAACATTCGCAAATCAATCAATGTGATACATCATATCAATAAAAGAAAAGATAAAAACCGTATGATCCTGTCCATAGATGCAGAAAAAGCGTTGGACAAAATATAGCATCCCTTCTTAATAAAGTCTCTAGAGAAAGTAGGGATAGAAGGAACCTACTTAAACATCATCAAAGCCATCTATGAGAAGCCTTCAGCTAACATCATCCTCAACGGGAAGAAACTGAGAGCTTTCCCCCTGAGATCAGGAACATGACAGGGATGTCCACTCTCCCCACAGCTTTTTTTTAAATGTTTTATTTATTTCTAGGAGAGAGAGAGAGGAGACAGCGTGAGCAGGGGAGGGTCAGAGAGAGAGGGAGTCACAGACTGAAACAGGCTCCAGGCTCTGAGCTGGCAGTCAGCACAGAGCCCGACGCGGGGCTCGAACCCACGAACCGCGAGATCATGACCTAAGCGAAAGTCGGACGCTTAACCGACTAAGCCACCCAGGGGCCCCTCCCCACAGCTTTTTAACATAGTGCTGGAAGTCCTCGCATCAGTCATCAGACACCAAAAGGAAATCAAAGGCATCAGAATTGGCAAAGAGGAAGTCAAACTTTCCCTCTTCGCAGATGACATGATAGTCTACATTGAAAACCAGACAGACTCTACCGGAAGCCTTCTAGAACTGATCCAAGAATTCAGCCAAGTTGCAGGGTACAAAGTCAACGTACAGAAATCGGTGCATTTTTATACACCAACAATGAAGCAACAGAAAGAGAAATAAAGAAACGGATCCCATTCACAATTGCACAAAAAACCATAAAATACCTCGGAATAAACCTAACCAAGGATACAAGAGATCTGTATGATGAAAACTATAGGAAACTTATGAAGGAAATTGAAGAAGACACAAAGAAATAGGAAAACATTCCATGCTCATGGATAGGAAGAATAAATATAGTTAAGATGTCGTTACTACCTAAAGCACTCTACGCATTCAAATCAAATTTGATTGTGTATTGATTCAAATCCAAATAGAATTCCAATCAAAATTGCACCAGCATACTTCTCAAAACTAGAACAAACTATCCAAAAATTTGTATGGAACCACAAAAGACCCCGAATAGCCAAAGTAATCCTGAAAAATAAAACCAAAATGGGAAGTTTCACCATCCCAGACTTTAGCCTCTACTACAAAGCTGTCATCATCAAGACAGTATGGTATTGGCACAAAAACAGACACATAGACCAATGGAACAGAATTGAGAACTCAGAAGTGGACCCAAAGTATACAGCCAACTAATCTTTGACAAAGCAGGAAAGAATATCCAATGGAAAAAAGACAGCCTTTTTAACAGATGGTGTTGGGAGAACTGGACAGCAACATGCAGAAGAATGAAACTAGATCATTTTCTCACACCATGCACAAAAATAAACTCAAAATGGTTAAAAGACCTGAACGTGAGACAGGAAACTATCAACACCCTAGAGGAGAAAGCAGGAAACAACCTCCTTGACCTCCACCGCAGCAACTTCTTACTTGACAGATCCCCAAAAGCAAGGGAATAAAGAGCAAAAATAAACTGTTGGGACCTCCTCAAGATTAAAAGCTTCTGCACAGCCAAGGAAACATCCCAGAAAACTAATAGGCAACCAACGGAATGGGGAATGATAGTGGCAAATGACATATCATATCAAGGGTTAATATCAAGAATCTATAAGGAACTCACCAAACTACACGCCCAAAAAACAAACAACCCAGTGAAGAAATGGGTAGAAGATATGAACAGACACTTCTCCAAAGAGGACATCCAGATGGCCAACAGACACATGAAACGATGCTCAGCATCCCTCCTCATCAGGGAAATACACATCAAAACCACACTGAGATACCACCTCACGCCAGTCAGAGTGGCTAAAATGAGCAAATCAGAGAACTCTAGATGCTGGGAGGATGTGGAGAAACGGGCACCCTCCTACACTGTTGGTGGGAATGTCAACTGGTACAGCCCCTCTGGGAAACAATGTGTCGGTTCCTAAGGAAACTAATAATAGAACTCCCCTATGATCCAGCAATAGCACTGCTAGGAATTTACCCAAGGGATACAGAAATGCTGAAGCATAGGGGCACATGTACCCCAATGTTCATAGCAGCACTCTCCACAATAGCTAAAACATGGAAAGAGCCTAAGTGTCCTTCAATGGACGAATGGATCAAGAAGATGTGGTTTATCTGTACCATGGAATACTACATGGCAATGAGAAACAATGAAATCTGGCCATGTGTAGCAACGTGGGTGGACCTTGAAGGTGTTATACTGAGCGAAATAAGTCAGTTAGAGAAGGAGAAATATCATATGTGTGCCCGTATAGGAGGATTAGGAGGAACTTAACAGAGGACCAAGTGGGAGAAGAAGGGCGGAAATGGTGGGGGAAAGGGAGAGAGGCAAATCATGAGAGACTCTTGAATGCTGACAAAATCTGAGGACTGATGGTTGTGGGTGGAGGGGTGGATGGGCATGGAGGAGGACAGTTGTGGGGATGAGCACTGATTGTTATGTGGAATCTAATTTGACAATAAACTATTTATTAAAAAAATCAGATGAAATAAAATATGTGAAAGCAAAAAAAAAAAAAGTTACATAGCGTCAAGAGCCAGGTAAATCAGGCAATGTCTCTAGCATGTGTGTTATGTGCCCTGCTCTTGTGTTTTGGCTTCTCTTTCCTTGAGGTCGGTCATCTGCAGAGGCTCTTCTTGCCTGCTGTGAGAGGTGTTTGGTCCCTGGCTTGAATGTGGTGAATTTTAACTAGGTGTATTCAAGTCTGCTTGTGAAATGAGCCATACTACCACCTCAAACAAAACTGAGTCCTTGGAAAACTCTCGGAGGAAGAGGTGGTGTCAGCAGGGGTTTGTGTGGGCCTTCTGGGGGAGGGGCCCTCCAGGCTGGGACTAAAGGAAGTGTGACTTAGTAGGGTGGATCCACCATAGTGCAAGTGATGGTGCTTGTTGCAAGCATGTTGGGAACCCAGTGTCAGTGCTACATTGCTCTCTGATGGTGGCTCGGTATTGATGCTGAGAGGTTTGGGATGGAAATAGCACCACCCAGCTCCTTTGTTTTTGGAGAGGTGCCTCTGAATGCTGACTTTCAGGGATGTGCTTGGAGAACAGTGAATATTTCCCAACTGCGTGTCCCAGGTGCTCTTCACATCACTGATTACAGCTGTCCGGACCTGGGCTGTGTGCCTGCCTTCTCTCCAGAAGCAGAGCAGTGCTCCCCAGGTCCTATTCCAGGCACATCTACTGACCATTAATACTCTAGGCTTTAAGTCTAGCTGGTTGCAAAAACTCTCAGATCTGTCCCTCTTTTTTCCATGTCAATGGTCATGGGGAAATATTCTCCATGTCCATTCCCCTGTGTGCTCCTCTGTCTTGTGCCTTTTTCCAGAACCATGTCTTCCTACCCTCTGCAGCAGCTGTGATCTCTTTCTTCCCTAACCCTTATATCTGTACTTCCTACCGTCTTTGATGTGGCCTATTTTCTACCTTTATTTGTGTAGTTTGTTCTGTCAGTCTTAAGATGATTTCTATGGTATTTAGGAAGATTTGATATTTATGTAGTTTTGTTTGTGAGATGAAGTGAGACTAGGGTCTTCCTACTTTTCTATCCTCCAAACTCCATATAAGTTCTTTATATTATTTTGGATATTTACATCTTATGTGGTATATCATTTCCAAATATATTCTTCCCTTCAGGAGACTGCCTTTTGTTTTGTTGACTTTATAATTGTGGATTTATTCCTAGGTTCTCTATTCTGCTTCTTTGATCTATGTGTCTATTTTTGTTCCAGTCCCATTCTATTTTGAATACTAAAGCTTCGTTGTATACCTTGAAACCTATAATTGTGATACTTCCAGGTTTTGGTGTGTGTGTATCATGATTGTATTAGGAAATTTGTGTCTTTTTGGTGCCACAAAAATTTTAGTATTATTTGTTCTAGATTTGTAAAAAGTGCTGTTGGTATTTTGATAAAGATTATGTTGAATCTCTAGATTGGTTGAGTAGTATGGAAATTTTAACAATATTGGTTCTTCCAATCCATGAGAATGGAATATCTTTCCAACGTATGTGTCATCCTCAATTTCTTTCCTCAGTGTTTTGTGGTTTTCAGAGTACAGATCTTTTACCTCTTCAGTTAACTGTATTTCTAGGTATTTTATCCTAATTGGTACAACTGTAAATGGATGGTTTTCATAAAATTTCTATCTGCTCCTTTGTTATTAGTGTACAGAAATACTACCAATTTATGGGCTTTAATTTTGCATCCTGCAACTTTGCTGAATTAATGTGTTCTAGTAGTCTTTTGGTGGAGTCTTTAGGGATTTCTATATTTAGTATCATATCATTAGCAATTAATGAAAGTTTTACTTCTTTCTTACCTAGTTGGATATTTTTAAATTTCTTTTTCTTGTCTTGTTATAGTAGTTAGGATTTCCAGTTGATAAAAGTGACAAGACTAGACATCGTTTTTTGTTCCTAATCTTAGAGGAAAATCAGTTTTTCTTCATTAAGATGTTGGCTGTGGGTTTTTCAATTATGGTCTTTAGAATTTTGAGCTATGTTCCCTCTATACTCACATTTTTGAGAATTTTTGTCATGAACAGATGTTAAATTTTGTCAAATTATTTTTCTGCATCTATTGAAATGATCATATTATTTTTATCCTTAGTTTTGTTGATGTGTATGACATTGATCGATTTGTGAATATTGAAATATCCTTGCATCTCCAGAATAAATCCTAGTCGAACTTGGTGAATATTCCTTTTTATCTATTGTTGAATATGATTTGCTAGTATTTTGTTGATGATTTTTGCATTTATGTTCATCAGAGATATTGATCTGTAGTTTTCTTTTTTTATGGTATCTGTCTGGTTTTTGATACAGGATAATGTGGGCTTTGTATAATGTATCTGAAAATTTTTCTTCCTCTTCAATTTTTTGGAGTATTTTGAGTAAAATAGGTATTAACTCTTCTTAAATGCTTGGTAGTATTCACCTGTGCAGATATCTGGTCTGTAAGTTTTATTTTTGGTAGTGTTTTGCATGCTGAATCAACAATCATTACATGTTATCTGTCTACTCAGATTTTCTATTTCTTCATTGTCAAGTTTTGAAAGATTATATGTTTGTAGGAATTTACCCATTTATTTTAGGTTGTCCAATTGTAGGCATATAATTTTTCACAATATTCTTTTATTATCTTTTGTATTTTTGTTTCCATATATATTTTCATTTCTTCTTTGATTACTTAGCTAATGCAGTAGTTGTTTAATATCCTATTGTTTAAACTCTGTATATTTGTATTTTTCTAGTTTTATTCTTGTGATTGATTTCTAGATTCTTATTATTGTGTCAGAAAAGTTGTATGATACGATTTCAATCCTTTTTAAATTTACTAAAGCTTATTCTGTGACCTAACATGTGATCTGCTCTGGAGAATGTTGCATGTGCACTTGAAAAGAATGTGTATTCTGTCTTACAGGAATGGAATATAGTATGTATTTATTCTGTCCATCTGGTCTAATATTTACTTATTGATTGTTTACCTGAATGATCTATCCATTGATGCAAATAGTGTATTTAAGTGTCACACTATTCTGGTATTAACATCTAGTTCTTTATTTTTTGTTTAATTTTTGCTTATGTTTCTATGTGGTCCAGTGTACATGCATAGATATTTAAAATTGTTATATCTTCTGGTTGTATTAATCTCTTTATTATTATTTAATACCCTTCTTTATGTGCTGTTTAATATCGATGTATTTTTAGCTATTTCAGCTGTCTTTCTGTTATTAATTTTTAGTCTAATTCCAGTACACCTAAGAGAATATTTCGGATGATCTCTATTCCTTGACGCACCTGGAATGTAATCTATCATTTTTTCTGCTGTGTGAAAAGGTACTTTTCACAGTACCCATGGGTAGAATAAGCTGTATTGTGATTGTGAAGAGTGATTGATTATATACTTTCAAGTTGGAGGGGGTAGAGATAAATAAAGTTTCAAGAGGGATTTTCATATGTTAAAGAAGACATACAAGATCCTGGTAGTCTGGCTATTGTAAAGCTAATTTTGCTTTTTGCCTCTAGCACATCTAGCTTGGTGAATGTTCAATGTAAACGTAAGAAGAATGTATATTCTTCTATTGTTGGATGAAATATTCTATAAAAGTACATTAGATCAAGTTGATTAATGGTGCTTTTCGGTTCAATTATACCCTTCTTTAATTTCTGCCTCCTGAATATGTCCATTTCTGATAAAAGAGTATTGAGGTCTCCAACTAAAGGAGTGGATTCATCTATCTCTTTTGTCAGTTCTATCAGTTTTTACCTCACATATTTTGAAACTCTATTAATAGAAGTAAACATATTAAGGTTTGTTAATGTCTTGTTGGAGAATTGAGCTCTTTATCATTATGTAATACCTCTCTTAGCTTTTACAGTTTTTCTTACTCAGAAATCTGCTTTGTCTGAAATTAATATAGCTACTCCTGACTTTTTTAAATTTTATGTATTTATTTATTTTAATGATTTATATATTTCTGAGAGAGAGAGAGAGACAGTGTGAGCAGGGGAGGATCAGAGAGAGAGGGAGACACAGAATCTGAAACAGGCTCCAGGCTCTGAGCTAGCTGTCAGCACAGAGCCTGAGGCAGGGCTCGAACCCACGAACTGTGAGATCATGACCTGAGCCAAAGTTGGACACTTAACCAACTGAGCCACCCAGGTGCCCCTACTCCTACATTTGATTAGTGTTAACATAGTATATATATTCTCCATTCCTTTATTGTTTGATTGGAGCATTTAGTCCATTTATATTCAGAGTGATTATTGAAAGATATAAATTTAGTGCCATTTTGTTACCTGTAGAGTTGGTGTTTTTGATAATGTTCTCTGGTACTTTCCAATCTTTGTTGCTTTGGTTTTTTTTTTGTTGTTGTTGTTGTTTGTTTGTTTGTTTGTTTTATTCCACTCAAAGAGTCTCCCTTAAAATTGCAGCTTGCAGGTCTGAATTAGTGGTCACTATTCTGAATGACACCCTTGCTGGATAAAGAATTCTTGGCTGTGAGGTGCCTGGGTGGCCCAGTCGGTTAAGGGTCCAACTTTGGCCCAGGTCATGATCTCACAGTTCATGAGTTCGAGCCCCACATCAGGCTTTGTGTTCACAGCTTGGAGCCTGGAGCCTGCTTCAGATTATGTGTCCCCTTCTGTCTCTGCCCCTCCCCCACTCGCATTCTGTCTCTGTCTCTGTCTCTCTCTAAAAAATAAATAAACATTAAAAATATTTTTAAAACAAGAACTCTTGTCTGCATATTTTTCCCATTCAGCACATTGAATATTTCCTGCCTTCCCTTCTGGCGTGCTAAGTTTCAGTTGAAAGGTCTGATGTTAATCTTATGTGACTACCCTTCTGATTAAGGACATTTGTCTTTAGCTACTTTCAGAATTTGATCTTCATCATTATACTTTGCAAGTTTCACTATATTTTAAGGATATTGTCCTGTTTTTGCTGATTTTGAGGGGAGTTTTCTGTGCCTATTGGACTTGAATGCCTATTTCTTTCCCCAGATTAGAAAAGTTCTCAGCTGCAATTTGTTCAAATAAACCTTCTGCCCCTTTTTCTTTCTCTTATTCTAGGACTCCTATGATATGGACATCGTTTCATTTTATGGAATTACTAAATTCTCTAACTGTCCCCTCGTGATCTATTAGTTTCCTTCCCTTTTCTTTTCAGCTTCATTGTTTTCCATACTTTTATCTTTTATATGACCTATTCTCTCCTCTGCTCCTTCAATCCTCATTGTGACTATATCCATTTGGTTTTGCATCTCAGCTATAGCATTTCTTATTTCAGCCTGACTACTTTTTAGGTCATTCATCTCTGAAGCAGGATTTTCTGCTGTCTTCTATTTCAAGTCCAGGTAGTAGTGTTATAAATGTTGTTCTAAATTCGTGTTCAGATATACTGCTTACATCTGTTTTGAGCAAGTCTTTGGCTGTGATTTCTTGACTTTCCTTTTGGAGAGAATTACTCTTTGTTGTTATTCTGGCTAAATTTTTGTCTTTTGCATGTTTTATAAGCTTGTTATGTTTCCTGCACCTGACAGTATATATAAGAGGTATATTGCAAGTAATGACCAAAGCATCCACATCCCTGGTCACTAGAGAACATGGGATGGTCTATGTCTATAATTCATGTATTTAGTCCAATCATATTTAAAGTGATTATTGAAAACTGGATAAGTGGTTATCATATTTGTTAGTGTTTTATATTCATTGCGCTTGTTTTTTTTTTCTTTTTCTAATCCTTGTCTTCCACTCTTTTGTTGTGTTGCTTTATCTCTTCAGACTGTGTTTCTTTTTTTTTTTTTCCTTTTTCACACCTTGCAATTTTTGTTTTAAAGCCACAAATGGTATATTAGCTAAAGGGAACAGAAATAAGCATGACTTTATTGGGAGGTTTCATTTTTATCTGGTGTTAACTGAGTATTTTGTATGATTCTTTTTTTCTCTCTTCTCTTATATATTAATTTTACTTATTGAAAAAAATTTTAGAGGCACCTTGGTGGCTCAGTCAATTAAGCATCTGGCTCTTGGTTTTGGCTCAGGTCATGATCTCCTGAGATCATGAGTTCATGAGATCATCGTGTCCATGCAGACAACATGGAGCTTGCGTGGGATTCTCTCTCTTCTTCTCTCTCTCTGCTCCTCCCCCATTAACACTCTCTCACTGTCAAAATAAATAATAAACTTAATTTTTTCAAAATTTAAGTTGCTGTCCTGGAGTTTGCAATATACATTTATAACTTATCAATCTACTTGTAAATAACACTATATCATTTTATGTGTAGTGCTAGCATCTTTAAGCAGAATATTTTCAATCCCTCCTTTGTATCCCTTATAATATTACTGTTACTTACATAACTTGACAATACATTGTTATTATTATTTTAAACAGAATATTATTTGTAAAATTAATTAAGAATAAGAATAAAAATAATGGTACCTACGTGACTCATGGTTTTGGCTCAGGTCATGATTTCATGGCTTTGGGCTTTGTGGGTTTGAGCACTACACTGGGCTCTGTGCTGCCAGCTTAGAATACTCTTTTTCTCTCTCTTTTTTCTCTCTCTTTCTGCCCCTCCCTCACTTGCACTGTCTCTGTCTCTCTCAAAATAAATAAATAAACTTAAAAAAAATAAGAAAAATATATTATTTACCTTAATATCTTCTTTCTCTAACATTCTTTTTTTATGTAGATATGTTTCTGACTTATATTATTTTTCTTCTCTTTATAGATCTTCTTTTAACATTTTTATAAGGCAGATCCTTGGCATGATAATAAATTCTCTCAACTTTTGTTTGAGAAAAATCTTTATTTCTGTCTTCACTTTAAAAAGGAATTTTCAGGGGCGCTTGGGTGGCTCAGTCGGTTAAGCGTCTGACTTTGGCTCAGATCATGATCTCACGGCTTGTGAGTTCAAGCCCCGAATCAGGCTCTGTGCTGACAGCTCAGAGTCTGGAGCCTGCTTCTGATTCTGTGTCTCCCTTTCTCTCTGCCCCTCCCCCACTCATGCTCTGTCTCTTTCTCTCTCTCTCTCAAGAATAAATAAACATTAAAAAATAAAATAAAAGGAATTTTCAGAATTCAGAATTTTAGGTTGGCAATTTTTTGTCTTTCAACTATTTACACCACTGTATTTCACACCACTGTATTCTTGTTTGCCTGGTTTCCAAAGTGAAGTTCAATGTAATTTGTTCTTCTGGGGTAACGAGAATTTATTTCTCTCTGGCTTAAAAGTAAAAAAAAAATATTTTCTCCTTGTTCTTGATTTTCCACTGTGACTATAAAATCCATAGGTGTAGACTTTTTATATTTATTCTTCTTAATCTTTTCTGAGCTTCCTAAATCTTTTGTTTGGTGTGTTTCATTAAGTTTGGAAAATTTTCAGTCCTTATTACTTTAAACATTTCTTCTGTTCCTTTCCCACATTCTTGTTATTTTTGTATTCCTATTACATTTATGCTACACTTTTTGTAGTTGTTGCACAGTTCTTGGATATTCTATTCTAGGTTTCCACACACACACAATCTTTGTTCCACATTTTTTTCCACTTTGAGAAGTTTTTGTTGACATACTTCAATTGTTGACTTTGTCTGGTCTATTGATGAGCCCATTAAAGGTATTTATTTTCATGGAGTGTTTTTGATCTAGCATTTACTTTCGCTTCTCTATTTTCACCTCTCTGCTTACATTTCCCATGTATTTTTTTTTATTTAAGTATGATTAACATACATCATTAATATTCCCATGTATTCTTGTATATTCTCCCTTCTTTTAGCATACTAATCATAGTTATTTTACATTCTCAGTCTGATAATTCTAAAATTCTATTTTCTGCAGAAAGACTTCAGAGTTTTTAAAGTTTCTAAAAACATCATCTAAACCTAAATTTGTATATATTAGCTGTAGTTTGATTACTGAGTAAGAATACTTACAATTTATGTAGTACTTACTATATACAAGTCACTGCTAACAGGTTTTCCTTTATTATTTTTAGCTCTTACAATAACCTTACTAAATGAGTATATTTTTATTCCTACTTTATAGTTGAGGACACTGAGACTTGGAAAAGTTAAGTGAATTCTCCAAGGTTGAACAGTAATATGGAATTCAAAAAATGTGGATTTAAAACCCAAGTTTATGTGACTACAGCCAGCTATCTTAATTACTCTGCTCCACTCTTTTAAATGAATCTCTATTTATCCTTCTAACTTCAAACTGTTAAACCTTATTGAATACTAATAACTAGCCCTTAGCCCAAAGTGTTCAGTTGGTCTTGTATGGTATTTTTTTTTTCAAAACACCAAGTTTTGAAATGACATTATACATACTATTGGTCAGTAGGTTGTTCTGCTGCAGTGGATTGAGGATAGAAGCACCCCCAAGACCTGCCTGGCTAGACAGGGCTGCATAAGTAAGTCCATGTTGGGGTCCAGGAGCAGCAAGAGGAGACTGCAACTTATCCTTATCCCAGGAGGATTCACTTCCACCTGAAAAACATTAGTATGAACAGATCGTAATTTGACAACTTTCCATGAGAAGGCTTTGTGAAAATTCCCTTTTTAGATTTTAATTTATTAGTCTTACTTCTTAGGAAATTATTGCTAAGCATAGATAAATAATTTTAATAATTAATTTAATAATTAATTAATAATTTTAATAATGATTTCAAAACTTTAAGTAGCCTAAAACTTAAGCTTCCTCTGAGAAGACTAAAGAACACTCACTAATGGTATAGTTACAAGTAGTCTAAACGAATCTGGGATCATAATGAACAGTTTTTGAAAGCACTGATATGTTGAAGACCATTAACTGACCACTATTGTTTCCCATTCCAAAGCGTTAACATACATGTGTAAAGTTTTAATGAATAACAGTTGTTATTAACTCAAAAAGAACACACTCATTTGTAAGACCATGACAACATGTGCAAATATATGGTAAGGAACAAAATGAGCAATTACTTTGTTCTCAGATCTGGTCTTGCAGAAGCTGATCTCTTCATAAAGAGCAGGCTTTTGTACCAAAAATAAAACTGAATAAAACATAAAACCCTGTCGCCCAATTTGAAACTCTACTCTACCTTGATCTTCCTGCAGAATGAAGTAAAGGGTGTGAAGTCCAGACTACTATATTATTATAATGATCTGCAACAACATAGCTATTTCATCTAGGACGTAGAATGTGGAGACAAAACCATTGCATAAATCCATACGCAAAACAAACAGAATTATCTCTAAGGCATCCTTTTAAAGACAATGCTTTAAAAAGAAGAGTAAGGGTTGAATTCCAATACCTGCAGTAGCAAACTCTCTGGCTGCCACATCTGTTTGCTTCATGTGGTTAATTCATTCAGGGGTAAGTGGTTCTATTCCCATTCCCACTCTGGGATTGCGACATTACTATCTCCACTTGGATTACTCTATCTTATATACTGCCTAAAACACTGACCCTGTTTGGTAAAGAGGTTTGAGTCTGGGAATCTTGCACACTCTGTAAAATATGTGCATTTATTATTTTTAAAAAGATAGAAATCACATGCTCACATTCAACACTGCTTTTATTTTCACTTCTTTGAATTGTCTCCAGTGCTTTGTTCATATGGATACCCATTTTTTTTTACATTTTAAACACTCTTCCATGTTACTTTAGGTATCATATTTACAAAGTAAATATGTAATGGCTATAATGTAAAGACTACATAGTAGTCTACTGAGTTAATGTACTATAATTTATTAAACATTAGATTTTGATTTTGGTGTAAATTTGTCACTATTCTAAATTATACTGTAAGAACCACATCATTTGAATTATTTCTTTAGAATCAATTGATTCCCTTGAGTGGGATTTCTGGGCCAAAGGGGTTGAATATTTTTATGCTTTTGCTTTCATTTACCTTATTTACAAAAACAGATTGTAGAGTTGTAGACATTTTAGGAAAATGCTTTAATATCTAATTGGTATTCTTTCTGAAGATTTAAAATCTATTTAAACAAACTATCTGCTAGAATATCTGAGAGGTTTCTTTTTTAACCTTTTTATGCACTCGTCTACTGTTATCCAGCTCTGGGAATCTCCTCCTCAGGACTCTTTGAGCTCCCTTGTGGCTCAAATAAACCTCTAATCCTAAAGCGAGAATCATGGCCAGTTTACAACTAAACAAGTTCCATTCTAAACAAAACACACACACACACACACACACACACACACACACACACACCAGATCTTCCATCAGTGTATATAAACCCTGAGGGGTACCTCTCTCTGCCTATATTAACAAAGCTTTTTCAATCAAATGGGGAAGAAATAAATAGCTAATTGTTGTTTTTGGTATAACCCATTCAGTTAGCATACACAGAAGCTTGGAAGGTAGGAAATTTGGTTGAATATGATAGCATGGCTTAATGAACCAGAATGCATTCTCTTAATCATGTTGAAGCTTGATGTATTCCTTGAAAATATACCACACTCCTATGATTACCTCAATGGTTCTCTCTTTTCATCCAAATGTTTGCTGTTATAAAGTTACTGCCTAGGAGCAGGGAGGTAATTTATGGTTGATGCATGAATAGAATCTTACATTAACAAATTTGAAATTCCAATTAAAATGAATAAAATATTGTTATGCTTTAATGAACAGAAATGGTGAGGTGAAGGTAAGGATTTTAACAAATAATTCAAGAAACCATATTGTAAAAATGACAATTCTTTAGAGTAACATTGAACCAATAAACAGGATTAATACCATAAAATGCAAAAATTTGAAAGATCAAATGCTGAGCAAAACCAGAATCATTCCATCATTATAACACTATGTCTAAGATATGAATTATTTTATCACTCCAGAACTGTGAATTATAAAATGATGAGCAAAACATTGACAAAGAAAGGTAGAATTAGAAGACACTAAATTATATCATTGATATTAATATGTTATTGTACAATCACAGCAACAACAGCATACAGCAATATAGGGATTAAAATTCTGTCAATATTTCATGAATTGAAAAACTTTTAGTCTACATTTAATATTAAATGGTATATTACAACCCAATACCCCAAAAAAACAAGTAATACGATTAAAAATGGGCAGAAAACATGAAGAGATATTTCTTCAAAGAAGGAATCCATATGGCCAGCAGACAAATGAAAAGACTCTCAATATCATTCATAATCAGGGAAATGTAAATCAAAACCACAATGAGACATCATCAAACACCTGTCAGAATGGCTAAAATCGAAAACCACAGGAAGGAAACAAACAAACAAACAAAAGTGTCGGTGAGGATGTGGAGAAAAAAGGAATCCTCTTGTACTGTTGGTGGGAATGCAAATTAATGCAGTCACTGTAGAAAACAATATGAAAGTTCCACAAAATATTAAAAATAAGGGTGGCTGGGTGGTTCAGTGTTAAATGTCTGACTCTTATTCTTGGTCCAGGTCATGATCTTATGGTTCATGGTATCAAGCCCCATCTTCATTGATGGTACAGAACCTGTTTGGGATTCCCTGTCTCCCTCTCTCTTTACCCTTCCACCCCTTGTGCTCTCACTCTCAAAATAAATTTTAAAAACTTTAAAAAATTATAAAAATAGAACTACACTATGATCCAGGAATCACACTACTGGGTATTTACCCCAAAGAATGCAAAAATACTCTTTCAAAGAGGAACATATACCTGATGTTTATAACAGCATTATCTATAGCTAAATTATGGAAACAGTCCAAGTTTCCACTGATTGATGAATGGATAAAGATGTGACATACCATATGATTTCACTTGTATGTGGAATTTAAAAAAACAAAACAGGGGCTCCTTGGCGACTCAGTCGGGAAAGCGTCAGACTTTGGCTCAGGTCATGATCTCACGGTTCGTGGGTTTGAGCCCCGCAATGGGCTCTGTGCTGAGAGCTAGCTCAGAGCCTGGAGCCTGCTTCGGATTCTGTATCTCCCTCTCTCTCTGACCCTCCCCTGATTACGCTGTCTCTCTTTCTCAGAAATAAATAAAAACATTAAAAATTCTAAAAAAGAAACAAAACAAATTAGCAAAGAGAAAAATAGAGGAAAATATCCTATAAAGAGATTCTTATTAATAGAAAAAAACTGGTGGTGGTTGTGGGATGGCAGAGCAGTGAGGGTATGAGTTAAATAGGGGATGGGGATTAAGTGTGATGAGCATATGTTTCAAATAAATTTGAATAGAAATGTTTTTTCTTAAATCTTATTAAAGAATTCCAACTGTATGCTATGTTGACAGTTTTATTTATATTTTAATTTTAATTTTGTAATGTTTACCTGGGAGAGAGAGAAAGATTGAGAGAAGTGGGGAAGGGAAGAGAGAGAGGAAAACACAGAACCTGAAGCAGACTCCAGGCTCTGAGATGTCAGAATAGAGCCCGACTCGGGGGGTCGAACTTGTGAACTGCAAGATCATGACCTGAACTGAAGTTGGACTCCCAACCAACTGAGTCATCCAGGCATCCCTGTTGACAGTTTTAGATGAATGTTTTCCAATAACATTCTTCTTTGTAATTATTGTTTTAAAAATGATAGAAGGGTGGTTACCAGCTATTCCCATATTCACTGAATATAGCCACAAGAAATTATCCTGCTCCTTGAAGGCAACTGTACATGAAGTGAGTGTAGGAAGCATTTATAATTCAAATATATGATGTATAAAACATTAGATTAATACTTAATATACCTTAGAGGCATTTTTATTGATTTTATTTTCATCATGGTAAGTTTACTTTCTAAACTTCACCCCTTTTTTCCCCCACCTACTTCTTCTCTGGTATGTTCTCTATAATTGTCTGTCGGTCTGTCTGTCTCTCTCTCACTCTTTCCCTACCCCCTTCCCTCCCTTCCTCCTTTTGTTTATTTAGTACATCTGATTTTTTATTTCTTATTTTTAATAGCTTATTGTCATGTTGTTTTCCATATAACACCCAGTGCTCATCCTCACAAGAGCCCTCTTCCATGCCAGTCACTCCCTCTCCCTCTCCCCCCATATGCCCTCAGTTTGTTCTCGGTATTCAAGAGTCTCTCATGGTTTTGTCCCTCCCTCTCCTACTATTTTCCCCCTTCTCCCCCATGGTCCTCCATTAAGTTCCTCCTAATCCTCTTATACGTGCAAACATATGATATTTGTCCTTCTCTGCCTGACTTATTTCGCTCAGCATAACACCCTCAAGGTCCATCCATGTTGCTACACATGGCCAGATTTCATTGTTTCTCATTGCCATGTAGTATTCCATTGTATAGATAAACCACATCTTCTTGATCCATCCGTCCATTGGTGGACACTTAGGCTCTTTCCATGTTTTGACCATTGTTGAAAGTGCTGCTATGAACATTGGGGTATATGTTCCCCTATGCATCAGCACTCCTGTATCCCTTGGGTAAATTTCTAGCAGTGCTATTGCTGGGTTTGCTGGGTCATAGCGGGGTTTTATTGTTAAATTTTGAGAAACCTACACACTGTTTTCATCTTTTTAAAATCAATCCTTAGCATTTATTCTCAGCAGCTGACATTTCATATTTAAGAAATATGACAGAAAAACGGAAATGACAGATGTTGGTATGATATGATTATTTATTGCAAGTGACTTGATAATGCAGTTGTCTTTTAGAGAGACTACATGCTGCAAAAGGACCTCAAATTCAGAGACATATAGTCAATATCTTGAACATGTATTAGTTCTTGAGGATATTTCAACTTGTACTAGTTATGCCAGCAAGAAATGAATACAAACTTCAAAAAAGTGTCCTGTCATATACAAAAAAGTTATATGCTAGTTATGATGTACAATTTATGCGAAACTGAAGGACTTTTTTTTTAAATTTGACTTCAGAAAACACGGAGTTATACCAGAATAGATACAAGAGCAATCTAAACAATTGTTGGATACATAGGAGAGTGATTAAGATAAGTTTACCATTTGGAATTGCAAAATAATACCATACAAAACCGCATTTTCTTCCTATGTCTACAGCAAAATTTCTTTCCACCAGAGTCTTTTTCACGTTATATAAACAGTTTGCAGGAGTTTCTCCAACCCTATCATTATACTCAGCGGGTCATATAGGAGAACACTGTGGCTTCATTACATGTTATTTAATTCCTTATATATCTTAAATAATATTTGAGACACAGTAACACGATGTTCAGGATTTAGCCACTATGCTTTACAGTGGCACACAGGTAATATGTACATCTTGCAGCATCTTAATTTAGAAACAAATGTACTGGGACTTTGAGTTTTACATTTACTTAATGAAACATGCCAGCCTAACTCTTAGAATGATGTATCAGTCGGATGCAATTTCTGTGGATAATCTTGTGATGAATATTTAATTTTTAATTATTTAAGTGTACTTTTAAGAAATACTTTCCCATGAAATCAGGATATAAACTTATTCAATAACTTTTAATTCTTTAAGCTTTTGGACTTAACTCCATATCCTTTAGGATGATGATGATAACAGTGTACAGTTGCTTAATTTTCTTAATTAGAGCAATTCTGACACATTGGTATAGGAGTCATAAACTATGGTACTCGATACTCTCTCTCCTTTGCTAATATTTATTGTGTGTAAATTTTGGTGTTATGGAGCTAAGGCGTGCTATTCTTGCTTTATGGATGCTACTCAGCTCAGTTTTTTCTTCTATTTTTCCAATTGTCTTTTTTAAATTTCTTTTATTTTTTAAAAATTTTTCCTTAAATACTTTATTGTCAAGTTGGTTTCCATATAACACCCAGTGCTCATCCCAACAAGTGCTCTCCTCCATGCCCATCACCGCCCTTCCCCTTTCTCCCAACCCCATCAAACTTCAGTTTGTTTTCGGCATTCAAGAGTCTCTCATGGTTTGCCTCCTTCCCACTCCCCAACTATTTTTCCTCTTCTTCTCTCTCATGGTCTGACATTAAGTTCTTCCTAATACGCCTATAAGTGCAAACATATGGCATCTGTCCTTCTCTGCCTGACTTATTTCACTCTGTATAACACCCTCAAGTGCCATCCATGTTGCTATACATGGCCAGATTTCATTCTTTCCGATTGCCATGTAGTATTCCATCGTATAGATAAACCACATCTTCTTGATCCATTTGTCCGTTGATGGACACTTAGGCTCTTTCCATGTTTTAGCTATTGTGGAGAGTGCTGCTATGAATATTAAGATACATCTACCTCTATGCATCAGCACTCCTATATCCCTTGAGTAAATTCCTAGCAGTGCTATTGCTGGTTCTTAGGGGAGTTCTATTGTTAATGTTTTGAGGAACCTCCACACTGTTTTCCAGAAGGGCTGCATCAGTTTCCATTCCCACCAACAATGTAGGAGAGTGCCCATTTCTCCACATCCTCGCCAGCATCTAGAGTCTCCTGATTTTTTTCATTTTAGCCACTCTGACCAGTGTGTGGTAGTATCTCAGTGTGGTTTTGATTTGTATTTCCCAGATGAGGAGGTACGCTGAACATCATTTCATGTATCTGTTGGCCCTCTGAACGTCCTCTTTGGAGAAATGTCTGTTCATGTCTTCTGCCCATTTCTTCACTGGATTATTTGTTTTCAGGAGTGGAGTTTGATGAGTTCCTTATAGATTTTGGATACTAGCCCTTTATCTGATATGTCATTTGCAACTATCCTTTCCCAATCCGCCAGTTGCTTATTAGTTTTATGGATTGTTTACTTTGCCGTGCAGAAGATTTTATCTTGATGAGGTCCCAGTAGTTCATTTTTGCTCTTGATTCCCTTGCTTTTGGGGATGTGTCAAGTAAGAAATTACTGCGGTTGAGGTCAAGGAGGCTTTTTTCTGCTTTCTCTTCTAAGGTTCTGATGGTTTCCTGTCTCACATTCGGGTCCTTTATCCATTTTGAGTTTATTTTTGTGTATGGTGTGAGAAAATGATCTAGTTTCATTCTTCTGCTTTCAGATCACAATGCTATGAAACTTGAAATCACTCACAGGAGGAAGTCTGGAAAACCTCAAAAACATGGAAGTTAAAGAACACCCTACTAAAGAATGAATGGGCCAATCAGACAATTAGAGAAGAAATTAAAAGCTATATGGAAACAAATGAAAATGAAAATACAACAATCTAAACTTTATGGGATGTGGCAAAGGCAGTCCTAAGAGGAAAGTACATTGCACTCCAGGTCTATTTCAAGAAATTAGAAAAAGTACAAGTACAAAATCTGCTTATAGGTTTTTCTTTATTGCTATATTTTGCACATTTAACTACAATATGTCTTAGGGTTGGCCTGCTTTAAAAATTTTAAAGGCTTATTCATTTTGAGAGAGGAGAGAGAGAGAGAGACAGACAGAGAGAGAGAGAGAGAGAGAGAGAGAGAGAGAGAATATCCCAAGAAGACTCTGTAATATGAGTGCAGAGACCAATGTGGGGTTCAATCTCATTAACCATGAGATCATGCCCCGAGCCAAAATCAACAGTTGGACACTTAACCAAACAAGCCTCTGAGGTTCCCCTGCTTTTGTTAATTGTGGTGGGAGATTTCTGTAACTCCTGGATTTGGAAATCTCTTTCATACTCCACATTAAAGAACTTTTTATTGGTTATTACCTCACATAAATTTGCTGCCCCTTTTGCTCTTTCTTCTTATGGGACTCCTATAGTACTAATATTATTATATTTGATGAAGTCACTGAGTTCCCTAAGTCTACTTTCCCGTTACATAATTCTTCTTTCTTTCCTATGTTCAGCTTCATTATTTCCCATTATTTTTTGTTCTATATCATTTACTTGTTCCTCTTATTCTTCTATCCTTGTGGTCATTGCATCCTGTCTGTTTCAAATCACAGTCATAACAGGGGAAGGAGGCAAGACGGTGGAGAAACAGGGAGAAATTCACTCACCCCCATATCTCACAGGGAGAAGGCCTGAAGTCATAGGAACCCTTACATAATCCAGGAGTTTGGGAGGAAAAGGAGACAGAGTTTGCTGAGAAAACCTTATAGATTGAGTGTGAACTGGGGAAGATAACAATCAAGCCAGGATTGCAGACACAGAAGAAGGGGGGAATCTCCCCTTGTGGGGAGCTGGTGAGTCTAGGGGAAAGAAGAGTGGCCTAAACTGCTCAAGACTCTGTCCCTGTCGCTGGAGAAGAGAAAAACCTCTACTCAGGACATAGAGGGATCTGGTTTCCTGCTATTCAGCTGACCTTAGGCGGGATGCACTAGTCCCAGGCAATCCGGGAGAGTGAAACTGCTCCTCGCTCGCCAGCTCATCCTGGAGGGGACATGAGCAACACCTGAAGCCACGCTGTTGTGCTTCTGGCTTGGCTGGACCCCCAGGGGTAAGCAAGAGGCTTGAAACTGCTCTGAGGGACTTGCCCACAAGTTTCTATTTCAGACAATGGGATACGGGGGGACCTGGTTTCTTGCTGTCCAGCTGACCATAGGCAGGACACACTCATCCCATGCGAACCCAGGTGAAACTGCTCCTCGCTCCCCACCTCAACCTGGAGGGGACGGGAGCAGGGGCTTCCATCTGGATCTCCAGGGGGCAGGCGAGAGGCATGAAACTGCTCTAAAGTACTTGCCTGCAAGTTTATATTTCGGGCAATATCAATGGGGCATGTGGAATGAGATCTGGAAATGAGGCCTGGTTTGGGATATAGAGCACAGCACACCTTGACTATGCCCCCAGCACAGGGAGATCACACCCAAAAAAGAGAGTTGCAACACTTGGTTCGAGAAGGGACTGGGGCACCGTCACTTTTCTCCCCACAACCATGAAGGCAGGACCCCTGCAGGACACATTGGACCAAACCACATCCATCCCTATGTTTTTTGTTTTGTTTTGTTTTTATTTTTTTGTTTGTTTTTACTGGAGCCAGGGCAAGACCAACATGGATACACTGCCCTAATTAATTCTGGTCACTGGGTTGCTTAAACAGTCACATTAAATCCATTCTCCAGATATAAATTCTGCACCTCCACCACTATCTTTCTATCTCTTTCTCTCTGGAGTAATCAGACTACATAGTTTCTCTGAGGATCATTATCATCATTTATTTCGTCTCCTCTCCAACCATATTCACCTATTTCTCTCTTTGAATTAAGCATCTCAGTCTTTCTACCTGCTCATTTCATTTCCAATTTCGCTTCCTCCCCACGCTGTCATTTTTCCCTTTATATATGCTCTTCCACCAGCACTGAATACACACGGCTATTTACTAGCAGCTGGGAATTCTGGTTCTACGCTTTAGACTGTCCTTTCTCTATAGTTTTTTTTTTCTTTTCTACTTTTTTCTATTTTATGTATTTTTATTTTTATTATTCGTCTTCCCTCCTTCCTCTTTTCTTTTGTTTTTTCTTTTTCTTTTTGGTGTGTGTCCCTTCCTTTTTTCTTTTTCTTTTTCCATTTCAGTTTGTGTGTTTGTGAGATTTGTCTCTGCGTTTGTGTGTCTTTACTCCCTGTATATTTGTCTGTTTTCTTTTCCACGGCTACCTCTAGAAACAAGCCAAACTACACACAGTGGAGAGTCCCAAATACCACTACGCGTAGGACAATAAAATAACCAAGGTTTCAAAAAGAGACTAAGAGACACCATTCAAAGAATATTTTATGAATGGACAGGCCCTGGAAAGACAAAGAGCCTTCTTTGGTACAGCAGCAATCACAAGTGCAGAGTGCATAACAAGCTTTTAAAAGTAACAAGAGATGGAAAGTTGACCAAAATGATGAAATGGAAGAACTCTCCTCCAAGAGATTCCAGGAAGAATTGACAGCAAAAGAACTGCTCAAAAAAGATATAAGCAACATAACTGAACAAGAATTTAGAACAACAGTCAATAAATTGATGGCTGGGCTTGAAAAAGGCATGGAAGACATCAAAGAAACTATTGCCACAAAGGCTAAGGAGCTTGAAAACAGTTGTGATGAATTAAATAATGCTATAAATGAGATAAAAATAAAATGGAGGAGTCCAATGCACGGATTGAAGAGGCAGAAAGGAGAATAAGTGATTTAGAAGACACAATTATAGAAAAAGAAACTGAGAAAGAGAGATAAACTGATCCAGGAACATGAAAGAAGAGTTGAGAGCTCAGCGATACAATCAAATGGAATAATATCCATATCATAGGAATTCCAGAAGAGGAAGAGAGAGGGAAAGGCACTGAAGGAGTCCTTGAACAAATTATAGCTGAGAACTTCCCCAATCTGGGGAAGGAAACAGACAGTGAAATCCAAGAGGCACAGAGAACTCCCCTCAGATGTAACTTGAATCGATCTTCTGCATGACATATCATAGTGAAACTGGCAAAATATAAGGACAAAGAGAGAATTCTGAAAGCAGCTAGGGATAAAAGGGCCCTAACATACAAAGGGGAAACCTATCAGAGTGGTGACAGACCTATCTACTGAAACTTGGCAGGCCAGAAAGGAATGGCAGGAAATCTTCAATGTGATGAACAGAAAAAATATGCAGCCAAGAATCCTCTATCCAGCAAGCCTGTCATTCAGAATAGAAGGAGAGATAAAAGTCTTTCCAAATAAACAAAAATTGAAAGAATTCATCACCACTAAACCAGCCCTACAAGAAATCCTGAGGGGGAATCTCTGAGGGAAATGTTGCAAGGAATGCAAGATACCAGAGACACCACCACAAGCATGAATCCCACAAAGGACACGATGACTCTAAACTCATATTTTTCAATAATAACACTGAATGTAAATGGACTAAATGCCCCAATCAAAAGACATAGGGTAGCAGAATGGATTAAAACAAACAAACAAACAAAATCCATCTATTTGCTGTCTACAAGAAACTCATTTTAGACAGGAGGACACCCTCAGATTGAAAGTAAGGGGATGGAGAAATGTCTATCATGCTGCAGGAAGTCAAAAAAAAGGTGGAGTAGCTATACTTATATCAGACAAACTGGACTTTAAAGTAAAGCCAGTAACAAGGGATGAAGAAGGGCATTATATAATAATTACAGGGTCTATCCATCAGGAAGAGCTAACAATTATAAATGTCTACGCACCAAATATGGGAGCACTTAAATATATAAAACAATTAATCACAAACAGAAACAATCTTATGGATAAGAATGTGCTAATAGCAGGGGACTTTAATACTCCACTTACAGCAATGGATAGATCAACTAGACAGAAAATCACTAAAGACACAATGGACTTGAATGACACATTGGACCAGATGGATTTGACAGATATATTTAGAACTCTACATCCTGAGGCCATGGAATTCACTTTCTTCTCAAGTGCACATGGCACATTCTCCAAGATAGATCACATACTGGGACATAAAGCAGCCCACAATAAATATAAAAGAATGAGATCATACCATGCACACTTTCAGATCACAATGCTATGAAACTTGAAATCAATCACAGGAAGAAGTCTGGAAAACCTCCAAAAACATGGAGGTTAAAGAACACCCTACTAAAGAACAAATGGGCCAATCAGGCAATTAGAGAAGAAATTAAAAAATATATGGAAACAAATGAAAATGAAAATACAACAATCCAAACTCTATGGGATGCGGCGAAAGGCAGTCCTAAGAGGAAAGTACATTGCACTCCAGGCCTATTTCAAGAAATTAGAAAAAGCACAAGTGCAAAATCTAACAGCTCACCTAAAGGAACTAGAGGGAGAGCAACAAGAGCACCCCAAACCCAGTAGAAGAAGAGAAATAATAAAAATCAGGGCAGAAATAAACAATATAGAAACCAAAGAAACAGTTGAACAGATCAATGAAACCAAGAGTTGGTTTTTTGAAAAAGTAAACAAAATTGACAAACCTCTAGCCAGGCTTCTCAAAAAGAAAAGAGAGAGCACCCAAATAGACAAAATTATGAATGAAAATGGACTTATTACAACCAACCCCTCAGAAATACAAGCAATTATCAGGGAATACTATGAAAAATATATGCCAACAAATTGGACAACTTAGAAGAAATGGACAATTCCTAAACACACACTCACTACCAAAATTCACACGGGAAGAAATAGAAAACCTGAACAGACCCATAACGAGTGAAGAAATTGAATCAGTGATCCAATATCTCCCAACAAATAAGAGCCCTGGACCTGATGGCTTCCCTGGGGAATTCTACCAGACATTTAAAACAGAATTAATACCCATTCTTCTCAAGCTATTCCAAAAAATAGAAATCGAAGGAAAACTTCCAGACTCATTTTATGAAGCCAGCATCACTCTGATTCCCTAACCAGATAGAGATCCAGCAAAAAAAGAGAACTACAGGCCAATATCCTTGATGAATACAGATACAAAAATCCTCAACAAGATACTTGCAAATCGAATCCAACAGCACATAAAAAGAATTATCCACCAAGATCAAGTGAGATTCATTCCTGGGTTACAGGGCTGGTTCAACATCGCAAATCAATCCATGTGATACATCACATCAACAAAAGAAAAGATAAAAACCGTATGATCCTGTTGATAGATGCAGAAAAAGCATTTGACAAAATACAGCATCCCTTCTTAATAAAGACTCTTGAGAAAGTTGGGAATGAAGGAACCTACTTAAACATCATCAAAGCCATCTATGAGAAGCCTTCAGCTAACGTCATCCTCAATGGGGAAAAACTGAGAGCTTTCCCCCTGAGATCAGGAACATGACAGGGATGCCCACTCTCATCACTGTTGTTTAACATAGTGCTGGAAGTCCTAGCATCAGCCATCAGACACCAAAAGGAAATCAAAGGCATCAGAATTGGCAAAGAGGAAGTCAAACTTTCACTCTTCGCAGATGACATGATACTCTACATAGAACACCCGACAGACTCCACCAGAAGCCTACTAGAACTGATCCAAGAATTCAGCCAAGTTGCAGGGTACAAAATCAACGTACATAAATCGGTTGCATTTTTATACACCAACAATGAAGCAACAGAAAGAGAAATCAAGAAACTGATCCCATTCACAATTGCACAAAAAACCATAAAATACCTAGGAATAAACCTAACCAAAGATATAAGAGATCTGTATGATGAAAACTATAGAAAACTTATGAAGGAAATTGAAGAAGACACAAAGAAGTGGAAAAACAGTCCATGCTCATGGATAGGAAGAATAAATATAGTTAAGATGTCATTACTACCTAAGGCACTCTACACATTCAATGCAATTCCAATTAAAATTGCACCAGCATACTTCTCAAAACTAGAACAAACTATCCAAAAATTTGTATGGAACCACAAAAGACCCCGAATAGCCAAAGTAATCCTGAAAAATAAAACCAAAATGGGAGGGATCACCATCCCAGACTTAAGCCTCTACTACAAAGCTGTCATCATCAAGACAGTATGGTATTGGCACAAAAACAGACACATAGACCAATGGAACAGAAATGAGAACTCAGAAGTGGACCCAAAAGTATACAGCCAACTAATCTTTGACAAAGCAGGAAAGAATATCCGATGGAAAAAAGACAGCCTTTTTAACAGATGGTGTTGGGAGAACTGGACAGCAGCATGCAGAAGAATGAAACTGGATCATTTTCTCACACCATGCACAAAAATAAACTCAAAATGGATAAAGGACCTGAACGTGAGACAGGAAACTATCAACACCCTAGAGGAGAAAGCGGGAAACAACCTCCTTGACCTCCACCGCAGCAACTTCTTACTTGACACATCCCCAAAAGCAAGGGAATCAGGAGCAAAAATAAACTGTTGGGACCTCCTCAAGATTAAAAGCTTCTGCACAGCCAAGGAAACAACCCAGAAAATTAATAGGCAACCAACGGAATGGGAAAAGATAGTTGGAAATGACATATCAGATAAAGGGTTGATATCCAGAATCTACAAGGAACTCACCAAACTACACGCCCGAAAAGCAAACAACCCAGTGAAGAAATGGGCAGAAGATATGAACAGACACTTCTCCAAAGTGGACATCCAGATGGCCAACAGACACATGAAACGATGCTCAGCATCCCTCCTCATCAAGGAAATACAAATCAAAACCACACTGAGATACCACCTCACGCCAGTCAGAGTGGCTAAAATGAGTAAATCAGAGGACTCTAGATGCTGGCGAGGATGTGGAGAAACGGGCACCCTCCTACACTGTTGGTGGGAATGTAAACTGGTGCAGCCCCTGTGGAAAACAGTGTAGAGGTTCCTCAGAAAACTAACAATAGAACTCCCCTATGACCCAGCAATAGCACTGCTAGGAATTTACCCAAGGGATGCAGAAATGCTGATTCATAGGAGCACATGTACCCCAATGTTCATAGCAGCATTCTCAACAATAGCTAAAACATGGAAAGAGCCTAAGTGTCCATCAACAGATGAATGGATCAAGAAGATGTGGTTTATCTATACCATGGAATACTACCTGGCAATGAGAAACAATGAAATCTGGCCATGTGTAGCAACATGGATGGACCTTGAGGGTGTTATGCTGAGCGAAATAAGTCAGGCAGAGAAGGACAAATATCATATGTTTGCACGTATAGGAGGATTAGGAGGAACTTAATGGAGGACCATGGGGGAGAAGAAGGGGGGAAATGGTGGGGGAGAGGGAGAGAGGCAAACCGTGAGAGACTCTTGAATGCTGACAAAAACTGAGGACTGATGGATGTGGGGGGGAGGAGGGATGGGCATGGAGGAGGACACTTGCGGGGATGAGCACTGGGTGTTATGTGGAAAC
>JAESUZ010000254.1:0-17998 GCA_017311185.1 Proteles cristata cristata | reverse complement strand
GTTGTTTCTTGTGCCTTTGATTTTAACCATTTTGACAGGGGTGAGATGACATCTTCTTGTAGTTTTGATTTGCATTTCCCTGATGAGGAATACATCTGTAGCACTTTGGATAATCTCTTACATGATGTATAATATTCTTCTTTTCTCCAGTATTTTGAGGGAGAACATCAAGGAGAACTAACCAGTTTTTGTCTTTGTGTTTCAAGGTCAGAAACTATATCAAGGAGCATAGCCCTCGCCAGCGGCCTGCAAGAGAGGCCTGGAAGAGAAGCAACTTTAGTTGTGCGAGCACCAGTGGAGTGAGCGGTGCCAGTGCCAGCGCCAGCAGCAGCAGTGCCAGCATGGTCAGTTCTGCAAGCAGCAGTGGGTCCAGTGTTGGAAACTCTGCTTCAAACTCCAGTGCCAACATGAGTCGAGCACACAGTGACAGCAACTTGTCTGCAAGTGCAGCAGAGCGGATTCGGGATTCAAAAGTAAAATGTCTAATCAATACAAAACTTTACCTTTCAATATTAATATTAGTACTCCTTCATATAAATTTTTTGAAAAGTTAAAATTATCTTGTTCTTTAGATGCCAGTGGGTTTTGGCTTTAATTGAACAAGCAGGCTCTTCTGCTGTTGAGTAAAGCTCTTTAGGCTGAGTGCTTTGAAATACCATTTTGACCCACAGCCATATTACATTCAATTTTATCTGATTTTTGTGTCTGTTTTAAGTAAGATAAATTGATGGAAATAGTCTCAAGATTGCAATATTGACTGCAACTCACTACTGAACCGATCTCACTATGTTGCTGATGTTGCTGTCAGCTCCTAAGAATGTTCTGCATGTCTTGTGTGTGTGCGTGAACTGTTTTCTTAACCTTGAATGTTTGTTCTTAGATCTTTAAAAAATGTAATAACACCTTCTCTATCTTCTACCTATTCACAGTTGAGAAATTCTTGGTAATATTATTGGGCACATAAAAAATAGGGAGATATAAGTACATATAGAATGGCTTTGTGATGCTTAGAGGAGTTCAGTTCCTTGCAGTGGGGACAATTTGGAGCCAACGTAAAGATGATAATAGTATCTTTATAACTCTTTGGGAGCGCAGTGGTAACTAGAAGATACACAGTGATTCCTTCCCTGGCTGTTACCAAAGTAGCAGAAACATAGCCAGCTTTGTTGGTTGCTAGGGGATTCCTCTGGATATGTGGTCATTCCTTTTTTCCATCACTTCACCAGTGACAAGGAATAGAGTACCCACTGGTTTTCTAATGGGCTTTTAAGATGGTATTTGCCTAATATGGAAAAGACATGATTCTTTCCCAGCTGTTGTAAAATTGCTAGTGCTTTTGGATGAAAGACACCTTAAAAGCATAAGTATTATAGATTTTGGCAGTGTTCTCCACATTTGTATTTAGTATTGTTCACTATATGTTCACTCAGTAGTGACATCAATGTACCTTAATTTGGTAAAAAAAAAAAAAAGACTTTGAAATGATTGATTATCCATAACTAGTCAAAATAATCAGGTGTCCATCCTTCCTAAGATTCACTGGTCGAATACCATAAAAATAGAATCTTGAAGAACCATTTTCAAGTCCAAGCTAATGGCTCACTTACTGGAACCAGGATCATACTGCAGAGGAATTTGAACATCTCCAAAAATTCTGAAAATACAGAATTAGATCCATAAAATACTCTGGCTTGGATATGCCAGAACTGAACCTTACTGATTGAGAAATTTTTATTTTGGCAGAAGCGATCCAAGCAGCGGAAATTACAGCAGAAGGCCTTACGCAAGAGGCAGCTGAAAGAGCAGAGGCAGGCTCGGAAGGAGAGGCTCAGTGGGCTCTTCCTCAATGAAGAAGTGCTGTCCTTGAAAGTGACTGAGGAAGATCACGAAGCAGATGTAGATGTTTTGATGTAATAAGGGTGAATCTGTCAGCATTCTTTCTAAGCATTAAAATATTTTATCTTTTATTTGTTTACATGCATCTTTACCAAACTTTTGGTTAGGGCTGTGCTGATATACCATTAATAATTTAGGCCAGTGGTTCTCAGGAGGTGGTCCCTGGACCAGCAGCTTCAGCATCACCTGAGAAGTTAAAAAGGCATCCTACCAGGTCCCATCCCAGATGCAGTGAATCAGAAACCCTGGGGGAGGGGCCCAGCATTGTGTTTTAACAAGCACCAGGTTTTTCTGCTGCACGCTCTACTTTTAAGAACCACTAATTTAGTAAATGTTTTACTACTTAGACTTTAGGGTGGCTAAGTGGGCTTTTTCAAGAACTAGTACTTTTACAGTTTAGGAGATTTCAAGATACTGCTGACGAGTAGCTTCTTATGTCAGTATAGGTACATATGTCAAGATCATAATTTAGTTTTTCTTCTGAATGTTACAATTTCTTAGTTTGCTTTTTCTAAAGGGCCATAGCATAATTCTCAATTCCTAGTGCAAATCTTTTTTTGAGGTTATGGGCGTGGGGTGTGGATTGCTGTTTACAATAGTGCCTTCATTAATTTTAGTTTTGTTTTCATTTATTATTAACTCAAAGGTGTAAAAATAGGCCCTAATGTCTTTCCTGTTAGGTTTGTTTCAGGTTTTCACTTTATGTAAATTCAGAATCCTTTCTGTAAGTGATGACTACTGAGGAAATAACGTTAGTAGTATCTGAACTTTAGACTTGATGCTATATTAATATTCAAATGGAGAAAACTAAGCAAAACAGCCAATTCTGCTTTTCCACTGCTTTCTGAAATTTTAGGCTGTGAAACTGTCTCTCTTAAGTTCTTTTTGTAAGTCACTTTTTTTTTTCCAGCACAGCTCTAATTTTTAAATATTTGGTATAACAGCTTCTGGCATGTGAACAGGCTAATGTTCAAAGTTGACTAAAGAAAACCCTTACAGTTCTCCTAAACTTCTGTATAAATCACTAGAAATACACAGAGCAGTGAGATATAGAAGAAAAGCCTTAGCTTGTTGGCTATTAATAGAAGTCTTGTTTTAGATGTGAAATCATGAAGTTTCTTTATTTTCATGGAGAGTTTGTTATCATGAACATTAGAAGTAGTGTGATTTCTTTTCTTTTACCACATGTCTTTAAACATTCACATGGGTTAAAGAAGATGGAAACTGATACTACTGACAATCAAGCTGCTTTCTGACTTTCATAATTTTCTTTTTATTGTGGATAACTTTTGGGAGGTAATCATGATTCTGTAGGAGGAGCTGTAATCAATATTTTTTAAAACTCTAGAGTCAGAGGTTATGTGATAGGATCTTTACTTTTTTAAACTATCATATCAAGTGACTTATTAAGAAAAAGATTAATGACTTAAATTTTTAATTCTCAGTTGATATAAAAGCTTTTAACCTTTGCTTACAAACATGTGTTTTAAAATTTTGATTTGCTTTAGTTCCTTAAAGGTTAAAGAATGGAAACTGAGGATAAAAATTGATGTATTGCAGCTTTGCTTAGGTCTGTGGTATGGTCTTAAGATTTTGAAGACTACTAAATTCATACTTTAAAATTTTGCTAAAACATAAAAGTATGTGTGTGTGGTCTTCAGTTGGAGTGCTCCCTCTGACTTTCCTCTTACTCTTTCTTTGATGCTCCTAACTGGCTTAGAGGGCCCAAAGAGAGCTTGTGGATAGACCTCAGAATACTCTGAGGAAGGTGGAAAGGGTCAACTTCATTGTATCTTCCCTTCCAAGTCTAGGAAGAGTAAATGGAGAGAAGAGCAAATGCAGCTGAATTCTCTCCCTGCTCTTAGCAAAAGCAAAAATCCAGAGAATGACTTATCTGTTCTTTTCCCAGGAAAACAGGCCACTTCTGGAGACCATAGAGTAACATTTATTTGTTAAGTACTTGGAAACAATTGACAACGACCAGTAAACGAAAATCCTAACAGGGTCATGATACAGTAAGACCAATTTTTTCACTCTCCCAACAGTCACATGTCTTCTTACCTTAGATTTAACTTAAGTCACTATTAACAAGTTTACCAAAACACCACAAAGCCAATTTTAAAAGTTTATAAAGATTTGAGTGTTTATAGTAAAGTATGCCATGAGATTTTGTGTAAATCTAGATGTCATGTCTTTACTGTAAACTAGAGATTTCCCATAAAGTAGGTTTGAAGGAGACTGATTAAAAGTAAAAAATTAAAACAACTTGGCTTGTTTGTGATATGGAAGAGGGAGATTATAAAGTCTCTTTCCACCTCCTCCCCCAAAAAAAAAACAGCAGAAAAAAGCAAAAAGTTCTTGGTTTTGTTAATGTGCTATATTGTTGTGTTTTTTTTTTTTCTGTTTTAATGTCTCACGTAGATAATTTAAGTTTGAATTATTCTTTCCTGGAATAAGTCATAATTTATTCAGTCTGACATATCTCTGAATTTAAGACAAATCTAACTCAGTATTTTTTTCTCTTTATAAATCCAAACTAACCAATTAAAATGTGAGATTTATTTGCTCTAGTGTCAGTTGTCATCTGTCTCCCCCTTTAAACATAACTTTTGTTAACTTAGGGCATGATAAAGTCCCCTCAAAATTTTCAAAAACATTTTATTAAAGATCTTGTATGTATGTTAATTGTACCTCAATAAAACTGGAAAAAAAGAGTTTTTTGTAGAAGTCTGTCAGTCCCCAGCACAGCTTTTTAAAGTATGAACCTTGAATTAAACAAAATGGCATGTCTATTTCTATAGTTTTGCAACTGAATTAAAGTAAGGCAATGTAGTATAAAGTTTAGTGGAATTTAGAGGGCCAACTCATTCTGCCCTAACAAAAACTTAGAATAAAGTAACACTTTTTCCCCCCATGAGATTTATCTCATTTTTTTTGTCAGGCTGTGGCAGTTTTGTCCATTTCTTCAGCCCTTTGGGTTGACCAGATATTGCTGAATTAATCCCAGAAAAAGACTTGTAATTTAATGACTCTATGGATTGAACAGACATCTCCTTTATTTAGCTCCTTAAAAGTGCTAATTGCCTCTTTAAGGATAAATACCAAGAAACTAGTGTATAAAGGTATCCAGATTCTGTTGAGCTTTAAAAATTGTGAAATTTATGAAATGTCTTCATGTTTAAGCCAAAAATGTTAGTATATGACAAATATAGAAGTTTCATTTCCAGATTCGTTACCAGAGATTTATGTTCATGGCTTACTTTATAGCCTCATGTGCCTTAAAGGTGAATTCTGTACTTTTTCTGAATATCAGACTTTTTCAAACTCAAAAATAATCTAAATACTATAATTCATTTTATAAAATGCCCATACTGTTGGGTATCAGTAAGCAAACACATTAAATTGAACCTGATTAGTCATTGGTGATACAATATGTAATAAAACAAGAACCTTTCAGGTCTTAAATTTCATTTATATAATGTTATTTTTGGCCCAGCTAGGTCATTGAAGGACACTGAAAGTTATTTGAAGTATAGCTTAGTCTCTTATTTTTTTCCCCTGAAAAAGGTCATAAGCCAGACTGCTTTTTTTAAAACCAGATAATTCTTAGTATCTGGAAATATTATTTTAAAGGCAAAAGTAGTTCAAGAACATAGATTATATAACAGCTTGATTCTCTTGTTATAACTTTGGCATTCTTTGCATTCATTTGTGTAATAGCTGGGACATTCCCCTCCCCTTTAACAATTTTTAGTTCTTGTGTGTTTAAGAAAATGTTTGCTTAGAATGGGAGAAGGTTACTTAAAGTCAGTATATACTTTGAGACAGTTGATGGGAAAATTCCCAGTTGCATTCAAATATATTATTGATACTGAGCACACTGACATTCAACATGTCAAAACTTAGAGGTAAATCTAATCCTTAAAAGGACTATTAGTTAGAAAATAAGTATTTGTATACACATGTACTGTGGTAACTTTGGATTCGTTTTAAGTCTGACAAAGTAAGATAAATTCTATCTTTACAATGAAATTTTGCTAAGTGGGTATGAGAGAGATACTTAGACCTAGACATCTCTGTCAGCATAGTATGTAGAACAAAGCTCCTTAGAATTCTAGTTTAATTCTCATTTCTTTGGAAAATAGCTTACTTATTCCAAAGGCTTAGAAGGAACTCTGAAAAGTCCTCTAATTAGCTGGCTATTAATAGAGTACAGAAGTTGCATGCTATAGCCGCAGATCTCAGTTGAGTCACTAAAATTTTATTTTCATATTTTCCCTAATATTAAAATTACTTATTTTCAGCCCCTTTCACAGTTATATTTTCAATTCCGGTTATTAATGCTAGATCACATGATGCTAAGTTAATTTTTGACATTCATGCTGGACTCTGAAAAACTGGTTTGGTCTTCTCTTATTTCATAATGCAGTATTTTTTCTTATAGTCAAGTTTGTTACATCTTATTGTCAAGTCTGTTACATCTTTGTGGTCATTGGAACCTGTGGAAATCTGTGTTCTTTTTTGTGGTGAGGGATAGGGGTAGAAAAGAGGAGAATTGCCCTAATTATACATACTCATTTTGACTATATAAAGGTAGTTGTAGAATCAATATGCATAAATGACATGTTAACACTTACCTACTCTGGATTGTTCTAAGGAACAGTGGCCTGAAGCGATAGCTTGTTTTCTGGAGCTGCTTGCTCTTCAATAGTAGCTGACCAATTGGATTTTAAGTTTAGACTTTGGGGTTAGGTTATCTAGCTGAGGCTTTTAGGACTGGAGCAGACTATGTCTGTTCCTGTAGTGGATCCATTTAATTTCCTCTTTGAGTACTCTTATTTGGGTATGAGTATTATCCATTCTAAATCTTGGTGTTGGGAGTTTAATTGGACTGTTGTCAAAAGCTATTTAAAAAAGATAAACACAAGTATATGTAGAACACTTCACAAATGTTTAACATTTTCACACGTTTTAGTTTCAAAGGTTAGTTATGTAGCATCAATTTCATAACCAAAGCAAGTAGGAAGTTGACTGGTTTGGAGAATCTTCAAGTAGTCTTAAATCCTGTAACGTATCAGATTGTTAACCAGGATTTTTGTCCTGTATTTCTGCTAAACGTATTACTATATTAATGCACTTTTGTATATATAACCTTCTTCTGTACATTCTGTACTTACTGAAGTGTATATAAAAGCTGTTTTTTCCTGAGGCTGTAGGGGAAAAAACAATAGCTGTAACACAAGTTGTTTCTATTTTGAGTTGCTTCTTGTACTTGGAAGTAGTAGTTCTGTAGTTAAATCTAAATGTGTATGTATGGTTGTAATTAAGACTGACAATGTGGCAGAGCTGTCTTTTGAAGCTGAATATCAGACTGAATAGTGTTGTTTTGGGTATTGAAAACTCTTGTAGTATTTTAATGGTTTCTTTTGATGTACCATGGCTTTCTACAAAACCCACTGCTGCTTACTACTTCATAATTCTGAATCCACTCCTTTACATGTTGCATCCCAGAACTTTTATCAACAGAAAAGAATGAGGTCTCCTCTCTTTTGCTTACAGTTTGGTTAAGATTCCATAAACTTTTGTTTTGTGAAAGCCCCAATTTCCCAATTGTCATGGCAAATCATTTTTTCTTCCTGGGGAGATCAGATTTCTAGAGAGATTAGCATTCATAGTAAGTTGGAAATTAGGTCTTACTTTTGTTTATAGAAAATCAGATCTATTTTCCTTATATATTAATCTAGAATCTTTTTAGATTATAATTATATGAAAGAAATGTCTGTGAGCAGTGTTACATAGTTTCAGAAACAATTCAACTTTCAGCAGCAACTTTCTCTCTTGCCACTAGAGGGAGATCTGTGATTGCTCTCCTTCGGAAATGTCTTAGCTGCTTTTCTTTTGTTTTTAATTTCAGAGGTTGGAATCCACCTCATTTTCAAAATTCCTTTTGTGATATTAAATACTTTCATTTATTATTGAAAGGTAAGTTAATTGAGCTTGTTTAATAAGGCAAGTCTTATGCTTTTCTGTAATCTTCAGTTTTTAATAAACATGAGTTAGATATTAAGTGAAACATGTGTGTGTGTGTGTGTTTTTCTTAGATACTTTAGAACTGTACTGTCCATTATAGTAACCACTAGCCATATGTGATACTTAGTTCCTTGGTCCCATTAGCAACACTTCCAAGTGACCAATAACCACATATGGCATAAGATTACTGTATTAGTAACCCCAGTATACAGAACATCTTCACCATCAGAGGAAGTTCTAATGGACAGTACAGTCTAGAGATTTGATGGTTTATGTAGCGACCACTGTCGTCATTTTACCACTGAACAGTACTCAGTGATTCAAAACTGCTTCCCATAGTTAACTGTCATAGGCGATTGGTGTGGGAGGGAGAGCAAGATGTGTTTCACTTTACTACTTCATTAAAGCCACTACCAAAGTTGAGACATTGGTGATTTAGTGGAGAAATTTCTCAAATACATAGCATTTCACTTGAACTCTGAATAAGATTTCTTAAAGAGTCCATTAAAAAAAAGCTGCTTAGAGTGTTTCTTTATTCTTGTGATGTAAGAGCCTTAATAGAGTAAAAAAGCCACTGTTACTTGAGACTGACAATCCTCTACTCTCTCCCTATCAGCCTGAATCTTATGGTTAAGTGGTGTTTTTATATTATTTGTGTTTCTTAATAATTGATGAATATTCAATTAGGTACAATGTTACTTCCCTTTGTATTGGGTAACAATTTTAACATTCCAGTTTACGCATTTGGTTACCAGGCTCCCATTATATGCTTTTTACCCCTTAAAAACAGCAGATAATGGAATGTATATATTTTCAGGTTTGTCTTATAAAAATTGTCAGAACAGCGAAATGAATCCCCACATACCCATATTTACTTCCATTCTTGTCTTATGCCAATCTTGTTTCTTTTGACCTCCACCCCCAGACACTCCCCTTATCTCAACTTCCAATGATACTAAAGCTAACCCCAGGTGATAATTTCATTTTTAAATGTTTCAGTATCAGATGTTTAAAATATAAGGACACTCCTATTTTATACATAAATATGACCATATATCTTTATAAATAAAAAATAATTCCTTAATATCAAATGTCTAGTTTACTTGCTTGAGATCAAAACCATAACCATTAGTCTTTTTATTTTTTTAATATAATTTATTGTCAAATTGGCTTACATACAACACCTAGTGCTCATCCCAACAAGTGCCCTCCTCCATGTCCATCACCCACTTTCCACTCTCCCCCACCCCCCATTAACCCTCAGTTTGTTCTCTATGTTTAAGAGTCTCTTATGGTTTGCCTCCCTCTCTCTCTTTTTCCCCCTTTCCCCTCCCCTATGGACTTCTGTTAAATTTCTCAAGATCCATTTATAAGTGAAAACATATGGTATCTTTCTCTGCCTGACTTATTTCACTTAGCATAATACCCTCCAGTTCCATCCACGTTGCTGCAAATGGCCAGATTTCATTCTTTCTCATTGTCATGTAGTATTCCATGGTATAGATAAACCACATCTTCTTGATCCATTCGTCCGTTGATGGAAAATTAGGCTCTTTCCATGTTTTGGCTACTGTGGAGAGTGCTGCTATGAACATTGGGATACATGTGCCCCTATGCATCCGCACTCCTCTATCCCTTGGGTAAATTCCTAGCAGTGTTATTGCTGGGTCATAGGGGAGTTCTATTGTTAATTTTTTGAGGAATCTCCACACTGTTTTCCAGAGGGGCTGTACCAGTTTGCATTCGCACCAACAGTTCAAGAGGGTTCCTGTTTCTCCACATCCTCGCCATTAGTCTTTTTCATTTCAAAATCATTCTGCATTTTGTTAGCACTAAGGAAGAAGAATTACTTTTATTACAGCTTGAGTAAGTGCTGATAGTATGTCTTGAGCATGTTTTATTTAAGTGAGATATCTATTTATTGCTTTTAGATAGAAACAAAATCCAGCTGTTTTCCTTACTACTTTGATAATGAAGCCATCAAATTACTTGGGTATCAGGAAGGAGGGAGGGAATTAATTGTTCAAGATGAGTTGAACCATTATTTTATGTCTCACCTACCTTAGAGTTCAAGAATGTTCTTTTTTAGCCCAAATTGGCACACATGGTAAAGATCTGAATACCTATTATTTATTTATAAAGACTTTTGCAAGGGTGCTCAGGGAGACATAAGAAAAAATAGAGATTATTTTACCTCCTCAAAATTAATTTCAGGAAATCTTTTTAATATCTGTGACTGAGGCTATTGGTTTTGGTTTTGAATTTTAACTTACTGAAGTTTAAACTTCCCAAGTTTTAGAATTTCAGAGCTTGGAGGAGCTTTGGAGATCATTTATTTAGCTTGGTGGTTCTTAAACTTCAGTGTGAATCAGAATCCCTTGCAGGGCTTATTAAAACACAGATGACCAGTCCCCACTCCCAATGTGTGATTCAGTAGATCTGGGGTAGGGCCTGAGGATTTGCATTTTTCATGAATTCCTGGGTGACGCTGATGCTGCTGGTCTAATGAACACATGGAGAACCATGGATACAGCTCAATCCCTTTTTCTCTTGCCTCTTTTTGCAAATGAATTTACACTAAATGGAAAGTGACTTTGCCCAGACTGGTTAGTGACATGGCCAAATCAGAATCCATATCTTGAGGTGCCCTATTCACACTGGAAAAGTCAAGTGCTTTTCCTATTGTGCATTTGTTTCCTTTTTTTTTTTTTTTAATTTTTTAACGTTTATTTCTTTTTGAGAGAGACAGAGCACGAATGGAAAGTGTCAGAGTGAAAGGGAGACACTGAATCTGAAGCAGGTTCCAGGGTCTGAGCTGTCAGCCCAGAGCCTGATGCGGGGCTTGAACTCACAAACTGTGAGATCATGACCTGAGCTTAAGTTGGATACTTTAACTAACTGAGCCACCGAGGCATCCCTGCATTTGTTTCCTTTATAGGAGTTGCCTCCAAATGATTCCTTCCAAGTCTTTTCTGAACATTGGATTTTCTTGATACAGGTCAATCTTTATCTCCCTCAATTGGGAGTTTCTAAGTTGGAGTCGGGATTAAAATTGCTGACAATTCTAGGGCACCTAGGTAGCTCAGTCCATTAAGCGTCTGACTTCAGCTCAGGTCATGATCTCGCAGTTGGTGGGTGAGTTCGAGCCCTGCATTGGACTCTGTGCTGACAGCTGAGAGCCTGGAGCCTGCTTCAGATTCTGTCTTCCTCTCACTATGCCCCTAACCCACTCTCATTCTGTCTCGGTCTCTCTCAAAAATAAGTAAACATTAAAAAATTGCTGGCAATTCTTTTTTACATGCCAATGTATTTTTCTAAGGAGGGCTCCATATCTTTTATTAAGTTCTTAAATGACTTTTCTTCTCTTTAATGGCTAAGATTATGTCCTTTTAGGGCAATCTTGGTTTTTGGAAATAACCAAGGGTCATTTGGGAAGCTGTCTGGTGGTTAACATGCATTAGAAACCTGGAGATTGCTACATTTGGTCAATGAAGTATGATTAGTATGACTGGTTTTCTCATGTGGCCTAAAAACTGGCTTTAATGTATATTAAAGAAAAGAGTTCTAGAAATATTTTGGGCAGTGGCAGTATCATTGGATTAGGTGTATGGTGATAACTTAGAATGGGGGTGTTACTAATTTCGATGTATTATCTCTGGCTTATTGATTAAAATAGTCATTTCTTCATAATCATAACTTTTATTCTAGAGAGAAATCCTCCATTAATGTTTTAGAAATATTGGGTTAGATTTCACAGATTTGTTCATTAAATCTAAGATAACAGAACTAGATGGTAATCAGAAAACTTGAAAGAGATCTAGACTTTTTGATATTGTCATTAAACCAGTCTGTTTATTTTGCAAGTGAGAGAAGTGAGCAATTCATTCAGGTCCTATATGATGACAAATTAAGGATTAGAATCCAAAGCTCTTTTGAATTCTTGGATTTTTGGATTTCCTTTGGAAAAGAAAAGTTCTTTTTCCACTGTATCACACTGCTTTATATCATGCTACTACTTTTCACAGTGTTTTGGGGAAAACACCCTAGGATTTTGGTATAGAGCAGTGATTAAAGTGTGGACCCCACACCAGCAAAATCAGTATCACCTGAGAACTTGTAAGAGGTGCAAATTCTTAGGCTCCACCCCAGAACTAGGGAATCAGAAACTGGGAAGGGGGGTGTAAAGCCCAGTAATCTGTTTTAGCAAGCCTCCCAGAGGATTCTGATGCACACTCAAGATTGAGGACCACTAGTATAGAGTAATGATTCTCTAATCTGGCCAAACATCAGAATTATCTGGGGAAACTTAAAAACTACTATTACTGTCTCCCCTACTCACCCAGAGAAATCAATCACAAAGGTGATGCCTGGGCACCTATGGTTTTGTAATAAACATGTTTTGGAATAATTTTATCTTTATAGGAAAATTGTTAAAATATATAGAGAGTTCCTGTGTACCTGTTACTCAGTCTTCTAATGTTAAAATTAGTTTTCTTTTTTTTTTTTAAATTTATTTCTGAGAGAGAGAGAGAAGAGACAATATGAGCAGGAAAGGGTCAGAGAGAGAGGGTGATACAGAATCTGAAGCAGGCTCCAGGCTCTGAGCTAGCTGTCAGCACAGAGCCCGATGTGGGGGTTGAACCCACTAACCATGAGATCATGACCTGAGCTGAAGTCGGATGCTCAACTGACTGAGCCATCCAGATGCTAGGGGCCTGACAGCTAGCTCAGAGCCTGGAGCCTGCTTCAGATTCTGTATCTCCCTCTCTTTCTGACCCTCCCCTTCTCAAGCTGCCTCTCTCTCTCTCTCTCTCTCTCTCTCAGAAATAAATAAAAAACATTAAATTTTTTTAAAAAACTAAGAAATTAACATTGGTACATTACTGTTAACTACAGGTTTATTTAGATTTCCTTATTTATTCCTTTTTCAGATTTCACTAATTTTACCATTAATGTTCTTTTTCTATTCCAGAATCTAGTCCAGGATTCTTCATTGTATTTATTCATCATGTCTTCCTTAGCCTCCTCTGGTTTGTGACAGTTTCTCAGTCTCTCCTTGTTTTTCATGATCTTGACAAATATAAGAATTGGTCAGTTATTTTGTGGAATGTCATCCTCAATTTGGTCTTTCCCTATGTTTGTCTCACAGTTAGACTAGGGTTTTGAGATGACTCATAATCAACATGACTCAACCCTAGTTACATTAACTTTGATCACCTGGTTAGTGTTCACCAGGCTCTTCATTGCAAAGCTACTATTTTTCCCTTTTGATACTTTGTTTTTTTGGGAGTGAGTCATGCAGTCCAGCTCACACTCAGGGAGCAGAGAGAAAATAGACTCTGCCTCCTGGAGACAGAAGGATCTATACATATATTTTGGGGATTTCTCTATGGAAGATTTGCCTTTTCTCTGTATTTATCTACTTGATCACTGATATCAGTATGGATTCATGGATATTTATTTATACTTTGGCCTATAACCTAATACTGTTATTTTATAGCTCAAAAATTTCCAGATTTGGACATTGGGTACTCTTACAGGTTGCTTCTAGTGTCTCTTTGACCTGCCCATATCCTTCTGTATTTTGACTGCTTTATTTTTTGGCACCACACAATGCTCCGGCACTAGAATCAACATTTCATCAAGGAACTGGACACTTTTTTTCCTTAAAATTTTTATTTAAATTCTAGTTAGTTAACATACAATGTAATATTGTTTTGGACACCTCTTTCGTAAAATCTCCTCATGTTTGGGGCACAGGTGGCTCAGTCAGTCAGTTGAGCATCCAACTTGGGCTCAGGTCATGATCTCATGGTTCATGAGTTCAAGCCCTACATCAGGCTGACTGGGATCTTCTGTCCCCCCACCTCTCTGCCCCTCCCTCACTCGCACTCTCTCTCAAAAATAAATAAGCGTTAAAAAAAATAAACTCCTCAGATGATTCTAATGCAAAATAAGTGTGGGAGCCACTGATATTAAGGGTGAACCACATTCTGCTGTAAATCTCCTAATGTTATGATCAGACCAGATCCTATCTTGCATTCTCATAAAACTCTTTGATTCATTCCTCCTCCTTTTCATGTTCAGTCTATTCACTAAAGCTGTTTTCTCCTCAGCAACCAGAGCAATGCTTTGTAAACTTTAATGTACATAAGACCTTGTTAAAATACAGATTCTCAGGGTGCCTGGGTGGCTCAGTTGGTCTTAAGCATCTAACTGCGGCTCAGGTCATGATCTCACAGGTTCAAGAGTTCGAGCCCCAGGTCGGGCTCTGTGCTGACAGCTAGCTCAGGGCCTGGAGCCTGCTTCAGATCGTGTATCTCCATCTCTGCCCCTCCCCCACTTGCACTCTGTCTCAAGAATAAATAAACATTAAAAAAATAAATGCAGATTCTGATTCAATTGGTCTGTGGTAGAGGCTCAAGTTTTTTTATTTCTAACAGGTATCTAGGTGATATTAATGCTGCCGATCCATGAACTACATTTTGAGTAGTGTCAGCACAAAGTCCAGATAGGACATTTCGAGAGCTTCTATGGTCTGCCTGACCCCAGTGTGCTTTTCAGCTTGATCTTGCATGCATTTTTACATTCAAACCAATCAGCATACTCAGTATTTGTGGTAGTCACCTTCTTACATGGCCCCAAGATTCACTTCTTTGTTTAATTCCTTCTCCTTGGGTGTAGGCTGGACCTAGTGACTTGGTTCTGATAGCATACAGCAAAAGTGATGGGTTGTCACTTCTGTGCTTAGGTTACAAAACATTGTGACTTCTGTCTCACTTGTACTCTTGATGGTCACTTTGATGAAGCAAGCTGTCAGACTGTAACATGCTCTGTGAAGAGGCCCACATGACAAGAAACAGAGGGACTGAGGTGTTAGTGTAACAACCCATGAAGAAGTGAATTCTGCCAGCAATTGTGAGTTAGCTGGAAAGTGTACCCTTCCCAGAGGAGCCTTGAGATGACTGCAACATTGTGACAGACCTAAGGCTGAGCTCAAGTATCCATCTAAGTCATGTCCAGGTTCCTGCCCACAGAAACTGTGAGACGTGTTATTTTAAGCTGATAAATTTTGGGATAATTTATTGAGCAGCAATAGATAACTAATACACTATATACTTAATATGGAATGAAATTACTTCCTGTTGCATCCTTCTCATCCTCAGATGCTCCTTCCTCATTCATTTATTCAGCAGTATTTGCTGGATGCCTATTATATGGTAGGCACTGTGTTAAGCACTAAGGGATAAATGGTAAATAGGCAGACACAGTGTTTGCCTTAACATCGCTTGCATTTTTTTGCATTGATTTTCAGTCTCACAAAAGAGGAAACGAAGATATATTTTGTTAAAGCAATGCTATTTTTAATGCCAAGAAAGTAGGAAGGGGCACCTGGGTGGCTCAGGTGGTTAAGCATCCATCTTCAGCTCATGTCATGATCTCGAAGTTCCCAGGTTTGAGCCCCGCATTGGGCTCTGTGCTGACAGCTAGCTCAGAGCCTGGAGCCTGCTTCAGATCCTGTGTCTCCCTCTCTCTCTGCCCCTCCTCCACTCATGCTCCATTTCTGTCTTTCTCAAAAATAAATAAAATATTTTTTTAAAAAAGAAGCAGAAAGGAAATAATCTAAAGGAACTTAATGACAAACTTTCCTACAGTGTCATTTTTGTCATTTTGCTATACACCAGTTAACTCTTATTATGGACTAGTATGGACTGCATTTAGGTGAAGTCCTAGTTCTAGTGCATTTTAGATCAACCCTAATTCCTCCCAAGTTGGGTGTATTACTTTTTCTAAGCACCATTAAAATATTTATTGTACCTTTATTTTGCTTGTATGGTATTCTGACTTACAGTTAGAGAGGTTTATTTGTTTTCTTCACTAGTCCTCTATTTCATTTGTACAACTCCACGGTTGCACATGTGCAAAGAGCTTTGTTAATTTAATATTAATAATAGCTTTGTTAACCTGAGATTAATGGAGTTTTCAATTCAAAAAGAGTTATTTTAAAATTCCAAGCAACATTGTTCTTCATTTTCTTCTTTTGTTTTTAAATGTTTATTTTTGAGAAAGAGAGACAGAGGGCAAATGGAGGAGGGGCAGAGAGAGAGAGGGAGACACAGAATCCAAAGCAGGCTCCAGGCTCTGAGCTGTCAGCACAGGGCCTGATGCAGGGCTTGAACTCACAAGCTGTGAGATCATGACCTGAGTCAAAGTCCGATGCTTAACCAACTGCGTCACCTAGGCGCCCCTCATTTTCTCCCGTTTTAAGAGAGTATTTATTGAAAGTACAAACATATCATCATTTTTGACACCTAATTTTGCCTAAATTTTTGGAAGAAATTTTTTCAGTTAAGTTTTTCAAGCTCTCCAACTACCCTTCCCCATGGTAATGTATATGTTCCTTTAAAAATTTGGGGTGCCTGGGTGGCTCTCTTGGTTGGGCTTCTGACTTCAGCTCAGGTCATGATCTCACGGTTCGTGGGTTCGAGCCCCAACCCCGGAGTTGGGTGCTGTGCTGACAGCTAGCTCAGAGCCTGGAGCCTGCTTCGGATTCTGTGTCTCCCTCTCTCTCTGACCTTCCCCTGCTCATGCTGTCTGTCTGTTTGTCTCTCTCTCTCTCTCTCTCTCTCTCAGAAATAAAACATTAAATTTTTTTAATAAAATAAAGAAATAATAAAAATTTGAGGTTATCCTCACTTTTAAAATTACCTACCAGTTTTATATGACATCTGATCTTTTGTCTAAATTTTGTTGGCTGTTTCCAAAAGCAAAACATGGTTAAATCTAAAATACTAATGGTATAAGATTAGAATGATATGTACTTTGGTGTTAAAAATAGCAAAAACGCAAATAGATTAAAAATAGCATATATCCAACTGTGGGTGAGACAGTAGAAGAACCAGAACTCTGTAAAACTGTTTGGCAGTATCTACTACGACTGAAGGAATACATTCCTTAAAATTCAGCAATTTCACTCTCAGATATATATTCTATGGAAGGTGCATATTTGCCAAAATATGTACTGGAATATATACAGCAACACTATAATATCCCTAAACTGGAAACTACCCAAATGACCAATAGGTGGATGCATAAATAAAATGGGCCATATTCACCCAATGAAATACTATGCAATCTTAATCATGAATATGGTTGAATATTGGATGAATACAGATGAATCTCAGAAACATAATGTTATGCTAAGTAAACCAAATACAAAGGAGTACGTATTTTAAAAAAATACAGGGGAAAATAATCTATATTGTTAGGACTAGGCTAGTCTGGGGTGCCTGTAATGACTAGAAGGGTATTTGAGGGGGCCTTCTGAGGCACTGGTAATATTCTGTTTCTTGATATGGCTGCTGGTTGGTTATTTAATGTGTTCAGTTTATAGAAATTCAGTGAGCTATTCACTAATGTGCAATGTTTTAGGTATGTTAAAATTCCACAAAGTGCTTTAAAATTAGCACTTAAGCCATCAGGAGATGACTGGAGTCAAAATATTCTAAGGAAGTTGTATAGAATTTAAATTGGAAATTCAAGGATAAATCCTAAAAACAAACATAGAGGCTCTAACTTACAAGTCTGTAAAGGGAGAAATGGTGTAAGAACAAAGAATCTTTCATTCAAAACAAGGCAAGAAAAAAAGAAATGGAGAAAGGACAAATAGAAAGCACAAAATGGCTGAATGAAATTCAAATATCTTCTTAAAATTACAGCATATGTAAAACAATTACTGTTAAAAGATAAACAAATGTATGGCTAGGTGTTTTTTTTTTTTTAAGTCAAATGTTCGGTACAAAAAACACCTCAATGACACAAAGACCCAAAACTAACCAAAAGAAAGATAGCATAGATGTACTAATATTAAACAGAATATACTGTAGGAAAAATGTCATTATTACAAATAAATAAGGCTGTCACTATGTAAATGATACAAGTTTCAACCCACCAGAAGAATAATGTAATTCTAAGCTTGAATATGTCTAACAACATAGCTTCAAAATGTGTAAGGCAGGAGTGCCTCAGTGGCTCAGTTAAGCGTCCAACTTCGACTCACATCATGATCTCA